>CM055268.1:123461559-123484376 GCA_029237695.1 Conchocele bisecta | reverse complement strand
TTGTTCAGACAAAGTAGGCTTGTCCGTATATGGCGCCATTCTACGATTTATTCAGTATTTATTGACAAAAAAATACCGAATAAATACTAAACGGCGCATATTAATTATTGATATAAATCTAGAAAGTGTGTTCGTAGAACACGGGTGCCCATCCTACTGCTTTGATAGTAAACGAGGCAAAGTTATATTATGACCCGGGAGACGACTAAAAAATTGAAATAAACATAGCGCATCTACTCATCATATCATAAGGAAGCTACAGACCAAGTTTCAGGTCTGTAGCTAGTACGGTTTAAAAGATTTACGAGTTACAATGTTGGTGACGGACGGACGGACGGACGGACGGACGGAAAGACGGGACGGACTGTTTATTCGGTATTTATTGATATCAATAATTTTGTATCGATTTTGTTTACATCAATAATTCCATATACGCCGTTTTAGTATTTATTCGGTATTTTTATGCCCCACCACGATATCGTGGTGGGGCATAAAAATACCGAATAAATACTAAAACGGCGTACATGGAATTATTGATGTAAAAAAATCGATTAAAAAAGTATTGATATCAATAAATACCGATTAAACAGTCTGAATCTGTATCTGTATCTGTATCTGGGTCTGAATCTGTATTGCTTGCGAAGGCATGACGATATACAAGAACGTGTCCACATGTAGCTTAAACAGAAATATATGAACCGTCCTTCAAGAACCTGTGGTTTTATCCACCTGTGAAGGCAGGTACTATAAGATGGCCAACGGCGGCCCATCAGCGAAACACGCCTTGTGATTTTGTACATTCTGACACCAGCGTAATTTCATTACATACGTTTACAAAAGTTGCAATATGTTTCATAAATAAAGTCAAAGGTTGACAAAATTTTCAGAGTACATGAGGAATATATAATTCCGCATGTACTCTGAAAATTGTGTCCACTTTTGATATCATTTACGGAAAATATTGTAAATTTTGTACACGTATTTCATGAAATTACGCAGATGTCCGAAGGTACAAAATCACATGGCGTGTCTCATCTATACCACGTTTCAGAAACTTCTGGTCGATCCGTCGTTGGCAGGACGCGGCCGTCCTCAGCCTGTGGCTGACCCTGGTGTTTGTGTGTCTGCAGGCCCCCCACGACGTACATCTCGCCAGCGACAGCAGCGTCGCCGCCTTTATGTATCACGTGACACACAAGTTTGTGCTCATGGCCGTCATGACGATGTCGCTCTTCTACTTCGAGAAATATTAACAATTAAACTTAGATTTGGCGGCCATCTTGGTCGCCATTTTGAAAATGTATAACAATGCCGTGACAATAAATTGAAGGTATTACACTTATTTGTGGAAACAATGGCACTTTGATATCCTGAAATGTATACAATAGGATTAAATAAATTGTGTCTAAATCGTGCAATTGGTTTTGGCGGCCATTTTGAAAAATGGCTGCCGCACTTCCCATAGGCGTTTTTCGAGATGGCTCCATAGCGCAAGTTTGCCAAATATATCCCACAAATACAAGAATTCGCCCGTAGGGATACGGTTATAGTTGTAAGACTTTCGCAATAAATAATTAGTTATTTCTTCTAGAAAACGTATGTTGTTACCACCAATGACGTAATTCCGTGTGTATAAATATGAACGTTACCACTCATTTAAACCGTCTCGACCAGACGGTTCAAATGAGTGGTAACAACATATATTTGTATGGAGAAATAAGGAATATAAGAATTTTGAACAAAAATGCTATCCTTAGACCGCAATGTGATAAATTATTTACACTTTGTAGGTGTATATACTTTTTGTCAAAACGCTTCAATATAAGGCCATACAGGCACGCGGTTTGCGAAATGTGAAGCTTGAGGGCGATTGTTTTTTAAATATTTTGTTTGTTTGAGATGTTCGTCTCTGTTTTTTTTTTAAGCCGTCAGATGCATATATGTTCTATAAAGTTAATATAACCTTTTTAGACATAAAACGCCACAGATTTTCGTCCGACTTGATTGGATTCAACACATGTTGGCATGGTAGTGTTTTGTATTGAGCATGTGGCGAATTTACAGTATGATTCTATTTCTCCATGACGATAAAATACTCGACGCGCAGGGATTTTTCTAACGTGGCGATATCTGCGAACCAAAGTATTTTTTGTTTATGGCCTAACCCCGGCCTTAAATGACTTTAGCTGTTGATAGACCGTTAAACATCAATAAACAAATACAAGGTGCATGATCACGTGGTTGCAACAACAACAAAACTGGCTGAAAATGTCTAAAGCGCGCCCACTCCAAAGTAAGTATTATTTGATAGTTTTCATAATAGGCAACGGATTTTTATGAAATATGGCACAGCAAACGCCAGAAGTTTGGGCCAAGGTGCTAAGACCAACAAATGCAGCTTAACAAGACGCGTTTGATGCGCCATATTTCATCAAAATACGTACATAATAAGGACAAAATAAAAGAATACGTACTATGAATCGGAGGGCTTCTGGAAAGTTACAGTACGTGTTGTTGTTGTAACCACGTGATCATACACCTTGAAATATATGTGTGTTGAAAAAGTGAATCAATTGAAATATCAGGCATTTGCGATGTACGAGACATAACTTTTACAATATTTACTTTAGTAACTGCTGAATACAATAGTTAGACGGTTATGATGAATGTACAGAGTTAGGTAGTTGATGGTAGATAACTCTGGTCTGACAATCGATTAAGGACAATACTAGTTGTCTCTCTTACACCATTGAAGATCGAATTTACCTTGTTGGATGGATTTTACAATGTTGAAGAAAATGTTGTCGTCTGCTAATTATTTTATTTTAATTCATTTTTTTTTCTCAACAAACAGATGACCTGGCTGCACTTTAGAATAATTTCCATATAGGAAAATGATTCTAAAGTACGACCAAACCATGTCTTATTGACAAAAAGACAAGATATGAAACAACAGCAGACACAATTTTTATTTTTCCCTTTCTGAGATGGCGATCCGAGAGTTGACCCTTATCCTGTCAACACAGTGCGTATGTGCCGTGAAACATTTTTGATATCCTGTCAATACGACGTGCGGTGGCTGGGGTTATTTTTTTTGCATTTCAGTAACGCCATTTTTATGTGTTGACGATAAATAGAATAGTAGGTTTGTCCGGTGAATGGGAAAACATATCTGACGCAACACGGAAACGGGATGTGCTCGGCAGAGCCTCGCCCTAAGCCTGGCCATTAATTTATGTTTCCCTTTCACGGTACTAACGTACTATTCTCTATTTATACGGTTGAATTAAATTTTCTCACCAAAAACATAGTTTGACAACACTTCAGAATCATTTCAATTGGAAATGACTCTAAAGTGTTGTCAACCCATATTTTTATTCAGAACAAATGCAAAATATGAAACAACAGCAGACGACAATTTTCGTTTCCCAGAGTTCTACAGTATGTGTAAAGGCAGCGTAAACTATGAAGGTAAGAACGTTGTAAATAGGTTTACTATATATAGAGAATACCAGGCTACTGTCTTTCGATATCAAGTTCATCAGGCAAGGCTAGGAAACGCATAGGAATTCTGAGGAATTCCTACCGTTTCCGAGCCGAGCCTGATAAACTTGATATCGAAAGACAGTAGCCTGGTATTCTATTTATCAGGTAACGTTTTATGCTTGAAAATGACCAAAGATGACGTCGTTATCAATCGATAGAACGCGGACTTATTTCCGTTGCGTCATTACACTCACGTCATTCGGTAACGTCACGTGACGTCATCCGACCAACGGAACGTCAGTTTCCACTTCGTTGTAACCCGGATGTATGTATCAGGTCAATGCCTGATACAACACTATGTTATCAGTCAGTACATATTCGGTCAATGCAGGGCAGGTTACCTGATCAAATTTAGCCGAACACCTCGTATAGAAGCCACTGTCAATGTGTGTGTATCAACCCTGCAGAACCTACTTAGCATAAGCTGCAACATATCTGCACTGGGTCTAACCTACATAAAACATAGGTTCGCGTCGTCCAATCTGCTCTAACCATCATAGTTTTAGAAAATAAGCCAGCATCATGACGCACTCATTTGTGTATAATTTTACCATACATGTATTATTATTATATTTGTGTGTCTCATTATATAGAGAATAGTAGGTTAGTGCCGTGAATGGGGAAAATATCTGGCAAGGCTTAGGAAACGGGATGGGCGAGGTTCTGCCGAGTCCATCTCGTTTGTGTGCCACGCCGGATATTTTTTCCCCATTCATGGCACAAACCTACCATTCTATTTATCCCGTCAACTCTACAAATAGCTTTAAAATGCAAACAAAATAACTCCAGCCGCATCCTCAAAAATGAGAATCGAACCGCACATATTGATACGCAGTGATTAGGTCGTATTGACAGGATATCAAAAATGTTTTACGGCACATACGCACTGTGTTGATGGGATAAAGTAATCTCCTTATTGGACAACAAAAATATATGCCATGAACCACCTGTCACGATAGAAAGGGGAATATTGTATTTACATTTAGCATAGTCGCGGGTTAGCCTGTTCACCAGGGAACCGTTCCACTAAACTTCGTACAAATAACATGTTCACAAGTGCATAGTTATGATCGTCTGGAAATTTATTATAGGAATAAATGGCCTTTTATAAACTTGGAAAAACCACTTTCGCAATTGGCGATAAAAATAAACAATTGGCATACAAAACTACAATTTTCGGAAACATTTTTTTTTATCCTATTGGCTAATATAGGAATGAATGGCCTTTTTGTGGAATTTATCGGGGTATAAACTTGGAAAAGTCGCGGGAATACTGGACGAAGGCCGGAAGGCCTCGTCCAATATTCCCGCGACTTTTCCAAGTTTATATCCCCGATAAATTCAACAAAAAGGCCATTTATTCCTTATAATTCCAGCATTTGAAATAAATTCATCAAGAAAATGCGTTTATTTTCCGTTTTCTTAAGAATTATTTTAACTGCGCCTCACGGTTACGGAACGTAGTTCGGCGTGGGAGTTTACTGGGATATAAATTTTGGACGGAGACTTGCTACGGGCCAATCAAATGTTAGGGAATTGTGTAAATACTTTTGTGCTGGAATTATTGAGCATAGGCTGAATGAAAACAATGTTACTATGACATTTACAGACTATCATAATTTAGCACTTACGCACATTTTAGTCGTACGAAGGTTAGTGAAATGACATCCATCTGTCTAACAGTTTCCATGTCTACATTTACAAGCAATAACTGAGAACCTCAGCCACGTTTCGAGTCACCGTGTACTGTATGACATGGGGTTAACGTGGATGAAAAAAGTGGCTAATTGAGTTTGTGACCCGTGTAGCCCAGTAGCCGATTTCACCAACATTTTTAAGTATACTTTTCTTCTAAAGTACACTTTGAGGGGGAAATTTTCAATTTAAGGATATATTGATTATTTTTTATTATACATTCAGTACTATAAATCTGCATACTTTTAATCATCAAATATATGCAGTCGTTAATTCTATATGAAATAATGCATTTTGGGAAAAACAAATGATTACTCCCTCAAAGTATGTACTGCACAGTCTGTAGCCTATTTCACCAACATAGCAAAGTATACTTTACTAGCAAAGTATACTTTGAGGGCGAAATTTTCAATTTTATGATAAATTTATTAATTTTTATTATTCTGAATTTACTACATTATCACAGCCATTTTGGCTGTGATAATGTAATCAATTCAGTATAATAATTCTGCATACGTTTAATGATCAAATATATGCAGTTGTTAGTTTTATATGAAATAATGCATTTCAGGAAAAAGAAATAATTACTCCCTCAAAGTATACTTTGCTAGAAAAGTATACTTTGCAATGTTGGTGAAATCGGCTACAGATCCGGGTCTACACTGTTCATGGTTGAGTTTGACAAACATTCCTTACGACTTTATTCACACTCAGATATGTTGTATATTGTTGCATAAATGTGCTAGCTACTGATCATCGGTGAAGATTGATCAGGGCCTACACTAGCTATATAGTCACTAAGGTAGCTTCTATAGTGTCAAATAGAAATTGACTGATACAAGAAAATCTGGCATGCCGTCACATAAATTCCACCCCACCCCCTCCCCAGTGGCAGATTTGATTGCTAAACTTCTTAACCGGATACATGGATGGACACAAACACACGGTCCATACACCATATGCCTCCCGACTCTACCGAGACCAAGGACATACAAATCAAAATGAAGATATGTACTCCATAATGACGGAGGTTCTCCCTGTTGCTGTGATAAACATATAAAAAGTGACTTTGGCAAAGATCCATCTGTAGCCTATTTCACCAACATTGCAAAGTATACTTATCTAGCAAAGTATACTTAGAGGGAGAAATTTTCAATTTTAGGATAAATTTATTAATTTTTATTATACTGAATTTATTACATTATCACAGCCATTTTGGCTGTGATAATGTAATAAATTCAGTATAATAATTCTGCATACTTTTAATTATCAAATATATGCAGTGGTTAGTTCTATATGAAATAATGCATTTCAGGAAAAATAAATGATTACTCCCTCAAAGTATACTTTGCTAGAAAAGTACCGTATACTTTGCAATGTTCGTGAAATCGGCTACAGGACTGCCACCACTGCACAAAAAAAATCCAACATTTCTCCAGTGGACAGACGCAGCACACATATATTTCAAGGTGCATGATCACGTGGTTACAACAACAACAATGGCTGAAAGTGTTGAAAGCGCGCCTACTCCAAAGTAAGTATTATTTGATATTTTCCTTAATAGGCAACGGATTTTGATGAAATATGGCGCAGTAAACGCGTGTTCTTGTGCGGCATTTGGTGGTCCCGGGAGCAAAACGACAGAAGTTTGGGCCAATGTACCGAGACCACCAAATGAAGATTAACAAGACGTGTTTGATGCGCCATATTTCATCAAAATCCGTTACATAACACCGACAAAATAAAAGAATACATTCTTTGAATCGGAGGGCTTATGGAAGTTTCAGTACTTGTTGTTGTTGTTGTAACCACGTGATCATACACCTTGACTTTGCCACGAATCAAACGTGAAAGTTAATGGATTTAACGTCCCAGCAACAGGTAAGGTAATTTACGGATGGGACCTCGGTCACAAATCTCATCCGAAAGACCAGTGGGACGAACATGCATGTACTATGAAAGTATTGTTGATGCCTAATGTGACGTTTGAACCGACAACCTCCGGATTGGAAGTCAGGTGCCCTAACCCCAGAGCTCCGATTGAAATCAGAAGTAGTGAGTATCAAAAAGCAATGAAAGGTTTGTGGCATCTTTATCATGCTGTAGAAAACATTAAACATACCACAAATACAGCACATTTTTCTTATTTGTTCATGAAAACACATCTTGGTATTTCATTAGAATTGTCTCCATGGAGACAATTCTAATGAAATGCCAAGACATGTTTTCATGTATTCATTTACAAGCAAACTGTTCAATAGTTGCTGTCTGATGACGTGTTAACTGTAGTGGGATTTTATTTTACCCAATTAAAATTTTGAAATACAAATGTACCCAATTGCTTTAGAAATGATGGAGTGACCATACTCAATTACTAATTCCTTATAGATCTGGAGCCCTGCTAACCCCTAGGTTACAACCCAAAGCTCATTAAGGAGACAAACAACGAAGGCCAGATTTTAAATTATATTTCATAAACGATGCAAGTTGTGGAACATACGCAGTGGTATACCATTTATCTCAAAGTTGGTTTCAATGCTTTATTTTTTCCATATACAAAGCAATAAATAAATGTAAATACAAGAATATATTTAAATGGCTGCCAAACTGTAGTTGCCAAAAATAAATATTTCTCTGTGCCAGATGGCCAAAAATTTATTGCCGATGACATTTTGAAAATATCATTTATTTCTGTATTAAAATCATGTTTGATAGCATATTCGAACCATTTCTTTGGTAGAAAATTATAAATTGCTGTCAAGATATGTTTTAATACAGAAATATAGAGAAGATTTATTTAACTCACGCAAGTCTATGCATACACTACTTTTTATTGAAAAAATCTGATTATTTTCTTCATTTCACCATAAAAAACATATGTTGTTACCACTCATCTGAACCGTCTCGTCGAGACGGTTCATATGAGTGGTAACAACATATACTTTCGCGAAGAAATAAAGAAAATGATGAAAATAAAATCGGGTTAAATGAAATTTCTCTGCCTGAGGCAAAAGGACCGAAACATCAACAATAACACATTTATAGTTTTCACTTCATCCATGAAAATAGCTGTGACACAATTTCATATGTATTCCATGGGTGTAGTTCGATTAAAGGTCACGTATATATGAAATAAAATATTGTTTAAACTAAAGGTCACGTAAAGGTCAACTAGAGGTCAGGTCCAGTGGTCAGCTACCTGCTGTATGCCCCGGTACCCTGACCGTAGTTGTATCCCAGTCCGGGAATGGACGGGGAACCAGCGGCAGATTTGTCACTGAAACAAAGAAAAATGTGAAAGGGTTTTAATGTCCCAACAACAGCCAAGGTCACATACAGATCATAAGTGGTCGTCTTGGTGATAGAATGGTATAATATAGTGCTTTATGACATGTAGAAAACAAGCATGTTACGAAAATATGTCTTGATTAGTATCTTCCAGAATTTTACTGATAAACTGAGCACAAAACTGTGAAAAATATAGAGACTAGAGTTTTAGATACAAAGCAAGACAGACCAAAACACCATAGGATAAATTGGCACAGGGCACTATTTTCTTAGTCGTACTTGCTGTTTAGTCGTAGCACGATCAATGGCTGCCCCCATAGAAATTTGCGTAACACAATATGCTATCTCAAGGGAGATAACATATAACTAATCGTGAGAAAAACAGTGTACCGGTATCTTCACTTTTTGCAAGTAATTCTCATATTTTTTTAGAACAAAAACACGCCCAATTTATGAATGGACTAGTCTGAAAATCATTTTGTGATGATTGGATTGTTCCGAAAAACAATATATCACAGTCCATTACAGTTAATTAGGGGTGAAAGGGTCAAAGGGAACAAAAAATTTTTTTTTGTAAACCTGCAGAAAGAAATATTCAATAAGTGTTTAAGGCCCTGGGTCTCAGATAGGCACATACTGTGACGAAATAGAGTAGTAACAATAATTTAACTGTATATTGTACCATTTTTTCAGACCCAATATGCACAAATAAGTAGCTTTAAACCAGGTGGCCGCGACCTGCATGTCGAGCCCGCCGAGACAACTGATGATCTCAGGGTATATAATGTAGCAACAGATACATTGAAAAATAAGAACTTGCATCGTTAAACTAAGCTAATGCCCTCGCTGGCAGCCTTGATAATAATAATAATAACAATAGATAAGAAAAAAGCCGGCAAACGCCTTAAATGGACGGACACACTATATGCATCCCGGCTCTACCGAGAACAGGGGGCATACAAAGTAATGACGGTTCAGGGATTCCGCTGGGGAAAATAACAAAATCGCCACTTCAAAAAAAATAAAACAATTGGCGATAAAAAATTACAATTTTCGAAAAAAAAAAAAAAAATCGAAATTTGTAATTTTTTATCGCCAATTGTTTATTTTTATCGCCAATTGCGAAAGTGGCGATCGCCAGCGGAATCCCTGATGGTTCACAATTAAATGCATGAAAAAAATATCTCCCGTTCGTCATAGTTTGTGAAAGTATGTAAACAAATGGAAAAGTGAAAGTGAGTGGGAATAACGTCCCACCAACAGCTAAAGTCATATAGAGATGGGACCACAGTTTTATGTCTCCTCCGACAGACCAGTGGGATGGAAATACTATGAAAGTATTTTTGAGGCATGTCTAAAGCAATACACAAATGGAAGAAATTGTTTTCCAACTGGCTCCAACAAAATGCATTGAATCTCAGATGATCTCTCAGATATTGAATATGTTTTCACTTCATGAACAAACTATCATTGTAGATCAAACACATCATTTTATTTGATCAGATTCTGAAGATTTGTGCTATGTTCGAGTACCGGGTATATACCAGTAGCCGATTTCACCAACATCGCATACATTAGTATACTTATCTTACCAAGTACACTTTGAGGGAGGAATTTTCAATTTACAGATAATTTATTCAGCCATTTTGGCTGTGATAATGTAATAAATTCAGCATAATAATTCTGCATACCTTTAATCAGCAAATATAGGCAGTCGCTAGCTCTATATGAAATAATACATTTTCGGAAAAAATAAATTATTACTCGCTCAAAGTACACTTTGCTAGATACATATAAGTCTGCTTTGCAATTTTGGTGAAATAGGCTACTGGTCCAGTAACATGAGGCAGATATTAGTAAATTCGGAAACAAACGGTCATTGGCCTGACACTTTTTGGGCTCAAATGCCCAGGTTTGGAAGGTCCTCAAGCCAATTCCTACCCTTAAATATAAGCTAAAAAATAAATATACCAGTATCCAGTAACATGAGGCAAGCTCACCCTGTAGAAGGCAGACTTGTTTGTTCTGCGGCCGGCAGTGCCTTTCCGAAGGTGAATACCGACTGTGGCGGGTTAGCTTCCCGCCGCGCGTCTCTCGTGTAGTAGTAGTTCTCCGACAACTTGTGGCTCGGCCCGCCAGGCAGGTTAGGGGGAGGCTGCGTCCTGTGGGGTAAAGTAGGAAAACACAGAGATTATATGACAGAGGGATAGTGTCTTACATAGATCTAATTGATTAGTATAGACAGAGCTCCAGATAAGTAGCGACAATAATTCGCCTACGATATGCTATCTAGGGGAGAATATCGCAGTGAGGTAGCAATTTTGTTTCTACAGATAAGGGACGTATTTTACATACTTATTTTAGCAGAAAACGCATTGATTATCAAAAGAGGGAGTACAAAATACTCAAGTCTTGTGCCAAGGATTAAACTAATACATCGTTATAGAGTTCGCTATACTGACATTCCACTGAAATTTCTTTGCAATTTGCTTTAGATGACTATAATTTAATGTGTTGCTTAAAGTCTTAAAAAATGTTCTTTGCTATATTTAAAACAAGACAACAATGAGTTTATTGAGATTTTAACAAGCAGCCTGAAACATATCTGTGGCTGTGACTGGAGCTTATGGGATACGTGACCAGTGTAGCTCCTGATCAACTAGCCCACTCCTGTAACCTGGGGCACATTTCACTAAGCTTTGTATGACTAAAATGTTTGTAAGTGCAAAATTAAGATAGTCTGTAAATTTCACATTAACACTGTTTGCTTGTAAACAATTACTGGATTTATATTTATTGATCCATCAATTGAAATTTCCAGACGATCCTAAATTTGCACTTACGAACATTTTAGTTGTACGAAGTTTAGTGAAACGGCCCCTGATAACAATCTCTATTGCTTGTTAGACGCATGACAGGTGTTTTATTGATGGAATAGCGGACAGTGCAGATCCGGATCAGACTGTGTGGATGTACTGGCTGATCTGGATCTACACTGATCGCAAACCGGATCGGACTGTGCGGATTGCAGGATTTTCTGAGGCAACACTGGTTGCAAACACAATGAGACCATTTGTGTTCAAGGTTGTGAAGTGGACGCTGGTGGGTTGTGGCCTTGTGGGGGTGGGGGGGAGGGGGTGGTACTGGGGATACTTTCCAAAACTAAGTGATATTACCTGGCAACCATGTAGCCTTCCCATCTTGAATCTAGTTTCCATTTACGCTGAAAGCAAACAAAATGCCACATACCAATTTGTCACAAGAAGTCATGTGAAAAACTAAACTTTAAAGATGCATATAGGCATAATATTTGTATCTGAAACAAACTACAACTATTATTTTAATACTGCTACAAGAATGCAATTCACATATGATTGATATTTTTACATTTCCACCATGCAGTGATGTGATGTGGCGGCGATAACAGTGGCTAATACAGATGTCAGGAATTTGCCTTCGAAATACTGGAAAGAAATTAAATCTAGTGGTCATTGATCTCCGATTTTGTTCCAAGCATATACTGGGCATTTAGTAGAGGCAATAATTTTGTGAAAATCTACCAAAATGTTGGTAATTTTCTATATGTCGAAACTGGGCGTTTATCAGAGCATGTGTGTCTATTAGAATCACTATGGTAAAACAATTACAATAGTCATAGGCTCAATATGAAATCACTACTCTCAAAGAAAGGGAAAAATACACAGAAATTTCAGAGGAATTGGGGTCAGCAGCAAATGTCACACTCACTGGGCGAGAAAAATATGTACTCCGCTGCAGGACTCGAACCCAGGACCTCCGGATTACAGTACTAGTGCTGTACCAACAAAGTTAACGAAGCACACTTGCCACCCATAGTACTTTACATGCCAATTGTGACACAGATATCATCCATACACTTTTATCCTGACACAGAAAATAACTTTTGCCGGTTATTGGAAATATCGAGCACTATTCAACTATTCAAGTCGAGGTCAAGATCTTGCGATTTGACATTGGTTATTTGACAAACCAGTCCATTTACCAAAACATTTAATGACAATGAAACAGCATATATAAACAAGTAACAGACTTACACGGCTTAAAAAGTTCCTAACAAGTTGTATAAGTGGTGTAATATCTCTTGGAGTTGGTTTACTCATTTTTTCTGTTGTTGTTGTTGTTGTTGTTATTGTTAATGACGATAGTATTGATATTTTTTCCCGCGCCGTCTTTTCTTGGCACGGCCTTCTAAACACGACACAGACCACTTACTATATTTTTTCCACGAAAAACGGATCCGATATAAACTGTGCATAATAAGTATATTACACATACACTTGGCGGATTGTGGGCTGCGCCATCGACTGGTGTGGTTCCCTGCAGGTGAATAGACAGTAAGAGATCATCCAGGCAGGTGCGTATCTGGAGGGGGCGGGGTTTCGGGGTTGCACACCCGCCGTTCAGCCACGGAGTTTAAATATATCTAAACGGCCTATATTTAAGTTCTAAACACGGTAGATCCCCAGGCATGCAAATAAACTTTTAAACTAGTCAGTATCCGCCTGAAATGTGTTGAATAAGTATAACGAGTATATCAGGAAAGCTCAACATAGCCGTTCTTCTCATGGTGTACAGCTTATATTTTTTGTATTAAAGTTAGTCAAAATATATTTAAACAGTGTTACTTTATTTCACCTATATGTTCCTTACCCAGTGTGCTTGACATATTGTCCATGAGATAAGCGTAAAAGTAAGCTTGTTTTCTAATCCTGTTTCAAACTACATGTATTACGTGTATGTATATCACTTATCATATCGAAATAAATATTGTTGAAACTAAATGAACGAGTGCAATAAACCCGCACTTTTAATGTATCCTCTTTTTTGTTTGTCGTTATGTTCAGTGATTATCATGCATCGCTCGACTATTATGTCTTATACTCACATCAGCGAAGTTCAGTGCAGTGTGTTTGCTGTAGAAAGTATCCCCGTGCGTTCTTCGCATTATAGTTTTCCCGATCCTTGGTGGTCGTTGAGCCCGTCATTTCGCCAGTTATGTACATTTTAACTATTTTACCTATTGACTTTCTCACCTCTACCTGGTCGCGGAAATATTTAGTCATTTTTACCTCAAAATATGTATACTGTTTTCTCCATCATATCATGACTTCAATATTGCTGCATGAATTGACTTACTATTCGCAGACTCGATACATGTGGCCATATGAGACACACTCGCGCAAGCATCTGCATGACATTAACCTTTCTGACCTTTATAAGGTCGTTGAAAATCTTAGCCAATTTTGCATCACAAAGTTTGTAATACTTTCTTGAGTATGTCACAACTTCCACATAACTGACCGTCTGTCATTTCTTCAATATTTGAAAATTTCATTCATGCGAACCTATACGACACCCACATTGGACTATGAACGTGATCATGGGCGGATCTGGAGGGACATCTATATTTCAAAAATGTGTCCTGGGGGCATGCCCCCTGACCCCCCCGCACCCCCACCCAGCATACTCGCTTCACTCCGTGGAGCTCGAAAATAAGTCAACCCCACCCCCCCCCCCACCCCCCCCCCTATTCCTCAAATGCCAAAAGCTCGATCCGCCCCCGGTGACATTGACCTTTTGACTTTCACATAATCACTGAAACCTTTTAAAGGTACATGCCCACGCAGCAGGTTACACTGTACTACTACTTTTCATTTTCTGTCATGCCTTATATGAGCCATTTGTCTACACACTAACGAGTTATTTTTAATTACGGCAAGTGTTAATTGGTGTTAAGTCGCATTTTATATGCCGCGACCAGAAAGGGTATTTTCCGACCTCGTGCTATTTTTACCAACACGCGTTACGTGACACGGTCAATCATATGACATATTTGACATGCGCAATGAAGTATCGGAAGTTGAGAAGAAAAATCTCTGTTCGAGTCCAAATCTAAATCTCCACGTAACTCTTTCCATTTTGTGATCTGGTCGCCAATATTAACCACTATCTCTCTCTGTACTGCCTGTCCCTCAGACATTTCGCCTTTTTTTTGGCCGACGCCATTTCATACAATTTCCGTCCTGGACGTTTCGACATGTTGATATTCTTGTTTACATATTGGGAAGCCTACTGGCGCGTGTAGTTTACTGCGCATGCGCACCGGAAGCCGTGATGTGAAAGTCGTCGTCCCCGCACATTATCAAAATAGACTGTTACCGCCGCGCGTCGCTAACAGTAAATTGATAATTAATAAATGATTATATTGGTATAGCGGGCACTCGTAATTTTTAGAACTGGTGGAATAGTGACATAATTATACACTTATTTAATTCCTATAAATAACATGTTGTGCCTACTGCGTGGGCATGTACCTTTAATGGCATATCAATATATATAACTAAGGTATTCTTTTTCAGTTGGGTTAATGGGACCGAATCACCTGTAAGGATTGGTGGGGGGTCTCAAAATCAGACACAATATTTAAAGAAAAAATATATTCAGACCTGAAATTAGATTAATCTGATCGGTTTCCAGGTCCTCACGACATCAGAACCGCTTAGCCCGCTCCTAAAAGTAATGAGATTAGTACAAATTTGCTACTGCTATATTGTGTATAACCGGACTCAACTCTCATGTACTAGAAAGCCAAAATATGTTTCATCACCACTTTAGAGCCAAAACGCTGATAAGGCCTGTGTATATATGCAGAGCCAGATCACTGTCCGGCTTATATTCAAGGGTAAGAATGGGTTCGAACATCTTCCATACCCGGCCAGATCATGTATCTATCTTCCTTATATTCAAACTCCTGTTGAGGAATTCCATTTTTCTTGATATGCACCCGTGTCAGTATATATTGTTGGATCGTATGTGGGTACAGAGGGCTTTTCGTACATTAATGAAAATCTGTTCCAGAAGTGTCAGGTATTAACATTAGTGTATATGTATTGGTTAGCAATTGCTAAAGTGACACTTGCATTATAATACGCATTAGTTTGCTGCATATCATCTAAATAAATGACCTCCATGAACACGTCTCTTACTGAAAAGTCCGTCTATTCGCAGATGATACTGTAGTTTAACTTTCTTTCACCTGTGCGTTCGAATCAGAACTTCTCCAACTGAACCTCAAAGTACTCGAACAATAGGAGACAGCATGGGACATGAGCTTTAATCCATCAAACAGCCACGTACTCCATATCACAAAACGGTATTGACACTTCCTACTTTCTTCATAATACCAAACTTGAGATTGTCCCAATCTGCAAAAATACAATATTTCCAATAATTTCACATGAAACGCTCATAGACAATATCACCAGAAATAAAGTCAAAACCTTGACTTGTAATTAGCAGAACAATCAAATTATATTCTGAACCACTCAAACCAACATCATACAAAACACTAGTCCGTCCTCAGCTCCGTCCCAGTATAGCTCCCTTGTGTGATTCCGCTATTGAGGGTATTGAGAGCAGCTGGCTGAGCCAAACACGACTACCATAGGACCACAATCATGTGTTCTTCATTGCAATGGAGACAACTTGGCCTCCGACCCATTGACCAACTCCTTGTTATGTCTTATACGACTATGCACTGACGTGTAAGCTATCTGTGGAACTCATTACCTGGTCTCAATTTTGTACATTGTCGTTGCAAGATCATTTCACGTGACGATGTGATGTCTCGTGACTTCACAGCAGATGCAGCATTTTACTGAGTTTAATACGAGAGAAAGCAGCTTCACAATTTACTAAAAAACATGCCGAAGTGGACTGATAATGATATGTAGCTCCACTATGTAGAAGTGTCATTAAAATTATTATAATTTTCGTTCCTTTGTTGCTTATTCATGGTTAAACTTTATAAATCGCTCATTCTTTTACCTATGCATCAGTAAATGTAAATCCCATTAAGTCGTAGAAGCAAAGACTGTTCACTCTTTTGAAAGACTTTTAAATACATTTCTTGAATACCACCAACCTATGCAATTCAGTTTAAGGAACCTGTACAATCAAAGATCGGACAAGACATTGTATTAAGTGACGAAAACAACTAGCTGGTCACACACGATGATGGTATCGTTCTTCTACCAAACGAGGATCCTTTATAGCAATATCAAGTCCAGCTTGATTATGTAACACTGAACCCTACACCTAGTAGATTCTCCCATTCGCAATCAGTAGCCTATTTCACCAACATGGCAAAGTATACTTATCTAACAAAGTATACGTTGAGGGAGAAATTGATGAATAAATTTATTAATTTTTATTATACTCAATTTATTACATTATCACAGCCCATTTTGGCTGTGATAATGTAATAAATTCAGTGCAATAATTCTGCACACTTTTAACAATCAAATATATGCAGTCATTAGCTCTGTATGAAATAATGAATTTCGGGGAAAAGAAATGATTACTCCCTCAAAGTATACTTTGCTAGATAAGTATACTTTGCAATTTTGATGAAATCGGCTAGAGAACTGTCCAAACATCAACATACTATATTAAGTACTCTTTCTTCCCCCGAACTAGTATATCTTGGAATAACCTACCTCCAGCCAGTGTAGAACTTAACTTGTCACATTTGAGCCTGTCTGTTAGTCAGGTTGAGCATGTCTCACCCTAAACAAAAACCTGCTCTGTTTTCTTTATCTATTTTAACACACTAAATATATCTCACTTATTTCCTATTTATTTATTTATTCATTCATTCACTAACAGTCAGCCTTGTCAGTTGACACACAACAAAGTCTAGGTCCACTGCAGGGTTTTTTGACTGTCAGAAAGATAGATAGATATGCTCGTAATTTGCAACAGCATATCTCCTTTGCGCAGTTAATGCTGACGACCCATTTTGCTAAATAAACCCCGTTTCTCACATTAAGAACCCACGTGGGTCTCTTTCGCCATCGTACAGCCATGGATAAGCTGCAGCCAATTAAGCTAGCAAAAGTACGCAGATACAGCTAATTGCCGGTCGTTTAGTAATTCCAGACTCATGCATTTCAATTGTATATAGTTTAGCCTTTGTTATTATATAGTACGGTTTGTCTATGTTTCCTGGAAATGAAGTAATTCAAGGCACAAAAGTGTTGTCATGTGTTTTCGCGGATCTTTTTTTGTACCAAAAATTAACACAGAATGTCTATTAGCAACCCCCTCCCCTCCCATTCAGCCACTGAGTTTACATAGATCACAGTTTACCACAGGGGGAGGGGGTCTAATTTTAGACTATGGACGGTACGGGAGTAGATTGCAAGAGTTACATTCACAACTAGACAACCCCCTCCCCAAATGCTGGATCCGCCCCTGGATATGCATGTATTGTGTTTATTATGTTCTACATTTTGAATGATTTGTTCTATGTGATGGTATCTATGTTGGTAAATTGAATCTCATTGCCAAAATAAAATGCTCTGTTTCAAAATTATATGCCCCTATCGGATGCCACCACAGTATTGGGAGACGTAAACTATGTGCGCACCAGCTAAATTTTGTTATTGCGTTGCTATCACTTCACAGTGCGTGACTTAATAAGGTACACACCGAATTATGAAGAAAATCACTCGATTTGAGATAGAAAATGTCAATTTCTCAGCTTGTACGCAACCGATTTTTATGAAATAAAGCGCACCATACCCACCCATGCCAGTAGTTTTCCCAGTTGTAACCCGCATTAAGCTAAACATTCTGGTTTTCCCAAACATTCGGGAATTTTGTTTCTCGGTCTGAAAAGTGGATACGGTTCACACAAATAAAGTTCCAGAATGTTTGGAAAAACTAATGTTGAGCATAATGCTGTTTACATGCAGGAAACTTACTCGTATTGGCGGGTACGGTGCGCTTGATTTTATTTCCCTTTCCTCGATTTGTGTGATTTTCTACCAAATTTGGCGTGTTATCTTATTCAAAATTCCCCGTAGGATGATCACCCTGTGGTTACTCGTATGTGGGATTTCATAGCATCCAATCGTTAGCTACGATTGTGGGTATACCCACTCGATGCCCCACCTAGCGAGTCGTGACTTGCAAATGAGTATTTTGAAACTTTCTGTTTCGCTGAAAAGTGCAAAACATTTTATGCTCCCGGTCACATTGTCTATGTTGTAAACTTGTAACATGTATTAGTGATGACCGAGTAAAAGAAGAAAAAAACCTTAAATTCATATTAAGGTAGTTGCAACCTGTAAATCTGTGACCCTCCCGTACCGTACGTACAAGTTACAGTTCCTCCCAAAGCATTCCCCTGCAGAGTGTTGTGAATAAAAAATAAAATGTGTGTGAATCGCAGCTAATGCCTATCTATCTTCTCTTTTTTTTAGGTTGTGAAGGTCATCGGCCGAACCGGGTCTCAGGGTCAGTGTACGCAGGTAAGTACCTCTGCGATGTCTTAAGGAATTCCGAGGTTTGCCAACAAATTCATACCGTTTTCAGGCCATGACTGAAAATTTGACATCCCAGGCTCCCAGTAACAAGTTTATGACCCGGGGGTGGGCATTTGACTCTTCTATCTGCATTTATGGGAGTCATTTGGTGAAAATAAAATTACGAGTCTGAAGTCGTTCCACAATTTCAAATGCAAAAACAATTAGCTTACAAATGATCTATTTCTGCATTATTATCAAATAAAATTGTCCAACCTAACAAGGTGTATGATCACGTGGTTACAAGTACTGACAATTCAAGAAGCCCTACGATTCAAAGTACGTATTCTTTTATTTTGTCCTTCATATGTAACGGATTTGATGAAATATGGCGCCTCAAACGCGTCTTGTTGAGCTGAACTTGGTGGTCTCTGTACTTTAGCCCAACCTTCTGTAGTTTTTGGCAGGCATGATAATATTCAGCTGATTTCAGATGATTTTGTCATAATTTGTGTTTTCAAAATGATTCAGAATCATTCTGGTATGCTCATATTTGATACTTTTACAAGTGGGGTGAGGGTTCAGTGAATTTTCAAATATTTTCAGCGACAGCCATTTACATTCCTGTGTTGGGAAGAATCGATTTCCGTGTTGTAGACACAGAAATTGATTCTTCGCAAATACGACATTAGTACCGTATGTGCCGAACTCCTGGGAGTTCGGCACATTACTGGTACTAATGTCGTATTTGCGAAGAAAAAAATAAGGAAAACAAAAAATATCAAATAATACTTTGGACCACAGGGCACTCTTTCAACACTTTCAGCTGTTGTTGTTGCTGCTGTAACCACGTGATCATTGAATGACTCCTCGTCTCCTAAACCCATTTGGCAAGGAGTCCAATCGAGTTCCCTAAAATTCTGAGTAATTGACTGCTCTGCATCCAAAGACAAAAGCTTGTGAATTCATTTATCAGGTAACGTTTTATGCTTCAGAGGTACACTCATTATCATTAACTGATTCAGTGCTCCAGATAAGCTACGTATTGGCTAGTTTAGAAAATCTCAGCTCTACAGATGTGCAGAGCTACCAACTGTTACGATTTTTCCGTATTTGTTCCGGAAAATACGTTAGAAATACGGAAGTACGGATAACAATTAAAAAGTACGATTTTTAAAAAAATCAGCGCGGGAATATCTGGAAATAATAATTTCTTTTCACAGTTCTGTCAATAAATCCTATTCTTTTATTTACCCGTAATCATACTCGCCGAGGCGCTTACCATTTTGATTCTTGTTGTGTAGTAATAGTAGTTTCAAGCGCTCAGCGATATTGATTTATTCATCACGTAAATTCATAAAATGTCTGCTCCAAAGCGTGCAGCCAACGAATTTGGGTATTTTTTATCGAAAGAAGTTAGGAGAACACATCTGTTCATCAATGATTACAGCGAGACATGGCCCAATTTGGTCCTGTCAAAGCGCGGTGATGAATTTGTTTCGTTCTTGCAAGCAGTGTAATTGTGATTTTTCGGTTGGTCATGGTGGCCGAAACGAGGGCCAAGGCTCTAAAAAAGTTAATTTATGCATATAAGTGAGTACTGATTTGTGTTCCGGAAAACATATGTGGTGTTCCGGAAAATTGCCCCCTTTTCTCTCCATGTTCCTCATGTGACCGACATGGGGTTGGCAGCTCTGGATGTGTTTTACTATTTCATCTGTCTTTTATATTTTCTGTATCCGTGAGAGCCGAGACCCTTATAGTGTAAAATGTACTCGTAATAACAGCCCAATTTGTCCTGGCGTTTTCCTACACAGACGAGTGAGAAGTCACGAATTCAGTCATGTTAAAAAACAATTCATAGACCAATAATACACATAGTTTGACATTGGTCATCCTTTTATTCCCATTTGTGTAGCAAAACACCAGGACAAATTGGGCTATTACAGGCTCTAGATAAGCTTTGTGTCTAAAGCGTACTATACCCCCTGATTTCAAAATCATTGCGTATTTTACCTTAGGTGTTATTGATTTTCTTCATTACTAAATAGGGAACAAATGATAAAAAAAATATAACAAATTTAAACATTCACTTATTTGAGCTGCAAAAAGCAAACATTGTTTGCTTTTTGCAGCTCAACTAAGTGAATTTATAACTTTATGACAATATTTTCACTACTCGATTTGAAAATCAATGCGTATTTTCACATTGCTATGTGTATTTTGTACTCCCACTTTTGATAATCAATGCGTATTCTGAAATAATTGCGTAAAATATGGCAATACACACTATCTGGCGCTCTGCTTTTATTGTGACTAAATTTTACACTATACAGGTCTCCCCCGCTCTCACAGATACAGAAAATATAAAAGACAGATGAAATACTTAATAGTAAAAACACATCGAACAGCTGAGATTTTCTAAGCTACGTATTGGCGTATTTTACTCACTTATTTTAGCAGAATACACATTGATGATCAAAAATGGGAGTACAAAATACTCGGAGCAATGTGAAAATACACGTTGGTTTTCAAATTGAGTAGTGAAAATAATGTAATAAAGTTAAAAATTTACTTAGTCGAGCTGCACAATTTTGCATCTCAAATAAGTGAATTTTTAAATGTGTTATATAATTTTTTCCCTATTTAATAAGGAAGAAAATCAATCTGAAGCTCTGCTGATTCCTACATTAAATATCTGCTCTGAACTGTCCCATGTTAATTTTTGGGTGATCTCATTAATTAGGAAGGGGACGGGGCGCCTGATTTATAGCTGAAAGGGGGGGGGGGCTATGTTATGCAATGACGGTAGCTCAGGCAATCAACATAAACAATTGTGACATTTGCAGGTTCGGGTGGAGTTCCTGGACGACAGTAACCGATCCATCATCCGTAATGTGAAAGGCCCAGTGCGCGAGGGCGACATTCTCACCCTGCTGGAGTCTGAGAGAGAAGCCCGGCGACTTCGCTAGTGCGGCACAATGTCTGCAAGGTGAGGGGAGCTTTCTTTATCATAGCCTGTTACATTCGGAATAATAAGTGGGTGGTTGGTCGGGCGAACGTGATACGTAAATTTAGGGGTAGGGGTTCCTCCTTATAGGAATTGCCATTTGCCTGGTTTTGCCCTTGGGGTACGTTTTTATACGCCCGTTTGAAAAAACGGGACGTATTATGTATTAATCTTGTTCGGGCGGGGGGGGGGGCGGCACAGCTTGTCCACGCAATAACTAGAGTTCTACTTGACGAATTTTAACCAAATTCGGTATACATGTTTATCACGGCAAGATGAAGAAGCCTATTGGCGGCCATTTTTATTTTTCGCACTCTGTATCCTTGTCCACGCGTTAACTCCAGTTCTATTTCACCGCTCGTAAAAGTAGTAAGATTATTATACTGATTCTACTGCTTTTGGGAGGGGGGCCAAGTGATTCTGGTGTGGCGAGGACCTGACATCAGATCAGGATTATTCTGATTTCCTGGCTGAATATTGTATAGTTTTTAATTTTCGGACTCCGTTGACTGGCCTTGCCTCGACGGCCGTATATTGTGACCTTCGGCACTCTTGTTTTTATTGTAAATATTCAGTTCTGATTTTGGGATTTTCCCCCCATTTGTACAGGTAATATATGGATTTAGTACTAAACCCATTGACCCAAAAGTATATGTTGTGACCACTCATTTGAACAGTTTCGGTGAGACAGTTCAAACGGTGGTCGCAACATATATTTCTAAACAGATATAAAGAAAATAATTAGGATTTCCGGGGATTCAGCTGGGGAAAATAAAAAAAATCGCCACTTCAAAAAAACAATTGGCGATAAAAACTTACAATTTTCGATAAAAAAATGTGATTTTTTTCGAAAATTATAATTTTTTATCGCCAATTGCGAAAGTGGCGATCGCCAGCGGAATCCCTGGATTTCCACAAACAAAAGTGTG
>CM055268.1:123426746-123461059 GCA_029237695.1 Conchocele bisecta | reverse complement strand
CACACTTTTGTTTGTGGAAATCCAGGGATTCCGCTGGCGATCGCCACTTTCGCAATTGGCGATAAAAAACGATCACATTTTTTTTATCGAAAATTGTAATTTTTTATCGCCAATTGTTTTTTTGAAGTGGCGATTTTTTTTATTTTCCCCAGCTGAATCCCCGGAAATCCTAATTATTTTCTTTATATCTGTTTAGAAATATATGTTGCGACCACCGTTTGAACTGTCTCACCGAAAACTGTTCAAATGAGTGGTCACAACATATACTTTTGGGTCAATGGGTTTAGTACTAAATCCATATATTACCTGTACAAATGGGGGGAAAAGGGAAAAATCCCAAAATCAGAACTGAATATTTACAATAAAAACAAGAGTGCCGAAGGTCACAATATACGGCCGTCGAGGCAAGGCCAGTCAACGGAGTCCGAAAATTAAAAACTATACAATATTCAGCCAGGAAATCAGAATAATCCTGATCTGATGTCAGGTCCTCGCCACACCAGAATCACTTGGCCCCCTCCCAAAAGCAGTAGAATCAGTATAAATAATCTTACTACTTTTACGAGCGGTGAAATAGAACTGGAGTTAACGCGTGGACAAGGATACAGAGTGCGAAAAATAAAAATGGCCGCCAATAGGCTTCTTAATCTTGCCGTGATAAACATGTATACCGAATTTGGTTAAAATTCGTCAAGTAGAACTCTAGTTATTGCGTGGACAAGCTGTGCCCGCCCGAACAAGATTAATACATAATACGTCCCGTTTTTTCAAACGGGCGTATAAAAACGTACCCCAAGGGCAAAACCAGGCAAATGGCAATTCCTATAAGGAGGAACCCTTACCCCTAAATTTACGTATCGCGTTCGCCCGACCAACCACCCACTTATTATTCCGAATGTAACAGGCTATGATAAAGAAAGCTCCCCTCACCTTGCAGACATTGTGCCGCACTAGCGAAGTCGCCGGGCTTCTCTCTCAGACTCCAGCAGGGTGAGAATGTCGCCCTCGCGCACTGGGCCTTTCACATTACGGATGATGGATCGGTTACTGTCGTCCAGGAACTCCACCCGAACCTGCAAATGTCACATTGTTTATGTTGATTGCCTGAGCTACCGTCATTGCATAACATAGCCCCCCCCCCTTTCAGCTATAAATCAGGCGCCCCGTCCCCTTCCTAATTAATGAGAATCAGCAGAGCTTCAGATAAATTTTGTATCTGAAGAGTAGTATACTCCCAGATTTCAAATTCAAAGCGTATTTTACTTTTGAAAATGTATTATTGATTTTCTTCCTTATTAAATAGGGAACAAATTATATATAACATTTAAAAATTGACTTATTTGAGCTGCAAAATTGTGCAGCTCGACTAAGTAAATTTTTAACTTTATTACATTATTTTCACTACTCAATTTGAAAACCAACGTGTATTTTCACATTGCTCCGAGTATTTTGTACTCCCATTTTTGATCATCAATGTGTATTCTGCTAAAATAAGTGAGTAAAATACGCCAATACGTAGCTTAGAAAATCTCAGCTGTTCGGATGTGTTTATTTACTATTAAGTATTTCATCTGTCTTTTATATTTTCTGTATCTGTGAGAGCGGAGACCTGTATAGTGTAAAATTTAGTCACAATAAAAGCAGAGCGCCAGATAAGGTGTGTATTGCCATATTTTACGCAATTATTTCAGAATACGCATTGATTATCAAAAGTGGGAGTACAAAATACACATAGCAATGTGAAAATACGCATTGATTTTCAAATCGAGTAGTGAAAATATTGTCATAAAGTTATAAATTCACTTAGTTGAGCTGCAAAAAGCAAACAGTGTTTGCTTTTTGCAGCTTAAATAAGTGAATGTTTAAATTTGTTATATTTTTTTTATCATTTGTTCCCTATTTAGTAATGAAGAAAATCAATAACACCCAAGGTAAAATACGCAATGATTTTGAAATCAGGGGGTATAGTACGCTTTATGCACCTATCAATGTTTTCCCCCAGGGGGGGGGGGCGGCGGGCACCCCCGGGGAATTAGACAGCCAGATGGTCCCCGAGGGGCGGGAATTTGACACGCTAAATGATCCAGTGTCCCGGGAAATAGATTTTGGCCGAGTCCCCGTGTGTGGGGGAATTAGACTAACGCGGTGCGCCGAAATTTTAGCGGCGGAAATTCTCTCAAATTCTACCACAACAACAACAACAAAAAATGGCAGAAGACATCGGGAAGAAATCCGTACTAGCGAAATCTGTGGAAGAAATCGGGTTATGGGCGGGGAAAATATCCCCAGAATTAAGGACCATATGTATAGGTATGTATAGGTATGCAGGAGATGTTCGTACTTTTTACGGTATATTCAGTTAATTCGAGTTTCCAACTCGATTCGATGTTTGTCACATGTTTTCGCGAGTTTGTCGTTAATAAATATTATTTTTTTACACACAGCGATGTGATAGCAGGGTTCTCCCCAGAGCCCTTTCGCGTATCGTACTGTTTTTGTCACGATACGCGGGAACAGGTCCCGATACGCGGGGTAGGCCTGATTTGTAATTTTTTTTTTTTTTTTTTTTACGAAATCATCTCAACTTTATGTTAACATGTCAAACTAGCACCATAACAGCATTTCTGCATGACATCCGCGCAGTCTGATCAGGGGCTACACTGTTCGCAATTCAGTCTGTGCATCATCCATCATGCCCCTCCACTGGTCCCATTTCTCCAGTCACAGCCACATATAAAAATAATACAAAAAAATATGTTCTTTAAACATGTTAAACGAAACAAACATTGTTCATATTGTTTTAAATGATGGCGATATTGTTGTGGCGTTCTGCGATGAATTGGGAATTGGAAAACGCTGTTTTTTTAATCTTTTATAGTCTCTATAGGAACTAACATATATTAGCCTAGGTACGTGCTTAAACGCGCAATCGCGATCGATATTGTGGAGCGTTTACCCGTGACGGAAAGCGGGCACTTGTCGGGGGTGGGTGTTCTCCTTCTAGGCGTTTAATTGGGTTGTAATTGGGGGATTCCGTATGACGTCATTCCCAAAATATAGAGGGCGCTTCAATGTATTGCCCCCCCCCCCCCACATCAACCGTCTTGGAAGAAATTATTAAAAATAAAAGCAGGTTTTGCGCGGGAGCTGCTGCCGAAATTTTTGATTTCCACTTCCAGGATCTAGTACCGTGCGATGCCCCCCCCCCCCCCCTCACATAATCCGCGGTCTTGGAAGAAATTATTACAAATAAACGCAGGTTTTGCGCGGGAGCTGCTGCCGAAATATTTGATTTTCACTTTCAGGATAGATAGTAGTGCGATACCACCACCCCCCCCCCCCCACATCAACCGCGGTCTTGGAAGAAATTATTAAAAGCAGGTTTTGCGCGGGAGCTGCTGCCAAAATTTTTGATTTCCATTTTCTGGTACCGTGCGACACCCCCCCCCCCACATCAACCGCGGTCTTGGAAGAAATTATTAAAAGCAGGTTTTTCATAAAGAATGTCCGAATATATAGGGTAACTCCGGTAAATAATAACATGGTTTTCCGGCGTCGTCGTTATTATCCAAAGTTAAATTACGAGCTGGCTCATCTGAATCTACACTGTTTGTAAATTACAGTAAATATTGGCATACTGGCCTGTAGTGTTGATAGGCTTAATTTAATAGCCACTGGTGTGCAAGTCGCTTCATATTGAATATAATTTAAATGTATTGGATTTCGATAAAAAAATGTGTTTGATGGGTTCCAAAATAATAATTAACCCATTTTCAGGGACGCACCAGTCCGTGAATCGGAACTTTCTTACAAGTCTTCGTTACTTGTATTAATTAGCCTAATTATCTGAAGCTATAAATATACAATTGCAACTTGAATTATTGAAATGATATTCAGGCAGTCAAATTAGTTCACAAACTTTTCAATACCCCCGCGTATATGACCTTTGCTGTTGAACGGACGGACGTAAAACAATATTCAATTCAATTCCCTGTACCAATCATGTTGCGCCAATGCTTGTATAGCGAATAGTATAGGCCAGTTTGTTGTACCCATTTGCCTGCACGTTAAACAGCTTCTCTGGTAATTTTTCAATAGCAAAAATCTATTCAACATACTGCAACAGAAGAAACAAGTACATGTATCAGCTTTCTACTAAAAAATCTGCAGTTTTATCCATGCATTGTCCGGTGTATCCTTGATCTTCGTTGCTCGCATATCCATGCAGGAAACCTCTAGGGCGTTGTAGGTTTCAAAAATATCTTGGACGAGGACACCCAAACCCCCGCACACTGCTTGTCCCATTTTAGAACCATATACAATACGAATTTTAAAGCAAGAAAATAGTGGGCAGTGCATTGCAGAGCACAATTTGACATTTTTGCTCGTTATATCAGTTTATAATCAGTAATAATTTTTTTTTTATCAACACAGCAGGATATAACTTAGGCAAGGTGAAATAGTGTCCTATGTGCCGGGAAATCGCGTCTACGGCGTAGTAGGTTTCAAAATTTTCTTCTTGGGGAGGGCCCCCAAACCCCCCGCATTAGCGTCGCGCTTCGCGATCGCTTGTTCATTCCATGCAGGAAACCAATCCCCACCCCCTCCACCCCACAATCCCCACCCCCGGGGAATTTGAGTATACTAAGAATCTCCCACTATGGGGATTTAGATCAAAATATTTGGCTCCAGGGTGGGGAATTAGACTCCCAAAAAAAGAAATTATCTAATTCCCCTGGGTCAGCCCGCCGCCCCCCCCCCTGGGGCAAAACATTGATAGGTGCATTAGACACAAAGCTTATCTGGAGCCTGTAATAGCCCAATTTGTCCTGGTGTTTTGCTACACAAATGGGAATAAAAGGATGACCAATGTCAAACTATGTGTATTATTGGTCTATGAATTGTTTTTTAACATGACTGTGAAGTCGTGACTTCTCACTCGTCTGTGTAGGAAAACGCCAGGACAAATTGGGCTGTTATTACGAGTACATTTTACACTATAAGGGTCTCGGCTCTCACGGATACAGAAAATATAAAAGACAGATGAAATAGTAAAACACATCTGTAGAGCTGAGATTTTCTAAACTAGCCAATACGTAGCTTATCTAGAGCACTGAATCAGTTAATGATAATGAGTGTACCTCTGAAGCATAAAACGTTACCTGATAAATGAATTCACAAGCTTTTGTCTTTGGATGCAGAGCAGTCAATTACTCAGAATTTTAGGGAACTCGATTGGACTCCTTGCCAAATGGGTTTAGGAGACGAGGAGTCATTCAATGATCACGTGGTTACAGCAGCAACAACAACAGCTGAAAGTGTTGAAAGAGTGCCCTGTGGTCCAAAGTAAGTATTATTTGATATTTTCCTTATTTTTCTTCTCAAATACGACATTAGTACCGTATGTGCCGAACTCCACATACGGTACTAATGTCTTTTTTGCGAAGAATCGATTTCTGTGTCTACAACAAGGAAATCGATTCTTCCCAACACAGGCATGTAAATGGCTGTCGCTAAAAATATTTGAAAATTCACTGAACCCTCACCCCACTTGTAAAAGTATCAAATATGAGCATACCAGAATGATTCTGAATCATTTTGAAAACACAAATTATGACAAAATCATCTGAAATCAGCTGAATATTATCATGCCTGCCAAAAACTACAGAAGGTTGGGCTAAAGTACAGAGACCACCAAGTTCAGCTCAACAAGACGCGTTTGAGGCGCCATATTTCATCAAATCCGTTACATATGAAGGACAAAATAAAAGAATACGTATTTTGAATCGTAGGGCTTCTTGAATTTTCAGTACTTGTAACCACGTGATCATACACCTTGTTAGGTTGGACAATTTTATTTGATAATAATGCAGAAATAGATCATTTGTAAGCGAATTGTTTTTGCATTTGAAATTGTGGAACGACTTCAGACTCGTAATTTTCACCAAATGACTCCCATAAATGCAGATAGAAGAGTAAATGACCCCCGGGCATAAACTTGTTACTGGGAGCCTGGGATGTCAAATTTTCAGTCATGGCCTGAAAACGGTATGAATTTGTTGGCAAACCTCGGAATTCCTTAAGACATCGCAGAGGTACTTACCTGCGTACACTGACCCTGAGACCCGGTTCGGCCGATGACCTTCACAACCTAAAAAAAAGAGAAGATAGGCATTAGCTGCGATTCACACACATTTTATTTTTTATTCACAACACTCTGCAGGGGAATGCTTTGGGAGGAACTGTAACTTGTACGTACGGTACGGGAGGGTCACAGATTTACAGGCTGCAACTACCTTAATATGAATTTAAGTTTTTTTTTTTCTTTTACTCGGTCATCACTAATACATGTTACAAGTTTACAACATAGACAATGTGACCGGGAGCATAAAATGTTTTGCACTTTTCAGCGAAACAGAAAGTTTCAAACATCACTTTGCAAGTCACGACTCGCTAGGTGGGGCATCGAGTGGGTATACCCACAATCGTAGCTAACGATTGGATGCTATGAAATCCCACATACGAGTAACCACAGGGTGATCATCCTACGGGGAATTTTGAATAAGATAACACGCCAAATTTGGTAGAAAATCACACAAATCGAGGAAAGGGAAATAAAATCAAGCGCACCGTACCCGCCAATACGAGTAAGTTTCCTGCATGTAAACAGCATTATGCTCAACATTAGTTTTTCAAAACATTCTGGAACTTTATTTGTGTGAACCGTATCCACACTTTTCAGACCGAGAAACAAAATTCCCGAATGTTTGGGAAAACCAGAATGTTTAGCTTAATGCGGGTTACAACTGGGAAAACTACTGGCATGGGTGGGTATGGTGCGCTTTATTTCATAAAAATCGGTTGCGTACAAGCTGAGAAATTGACATTTTCTATCTCAAATCGAGTGATTTTCTTCATAATTCGGTGTGTACCTTATTAAGTCACGCACTGTGAAGTGATAGCAACGCAATAACAAAATTTAGCTGGTGCGCACATAGTTTACATCTCGCAATACTGTGGTGGCATCCGATAGGGGCATATAATTTTGAAACCGAGCATTTTATTTTGGCAATGAGATTCAATTTACCAACATAGATACTATTGCATAGAACAAATCATTCAAAATGTAGAACATAATAAACACAATACATGCATATCCAGGGGCGGATCCAGCATTTGGGGAGGGGGTTGTCTAGTTGTGAATGTAACTCTTGCAATCTACTCCCGTACCGTCCATAGTCTAAAATTAGACCCCCCCCCCCTGTGGTAAACTGTGATCTATGTAAACTCAGTGGCTGAATGGGAGGGGAGGGGGTTGCTAATAGACATTCTGTGTTCATTTTTGGTACAAAAAAAGATCCGCGAAAACACATGACAACACTTTTGTGCCTTGAATTACTTCATTTCCAGGAAACATAGACAAACCGTACTAATATAATAACAAAGGCTAAACTATATACAATTGAAATGCATGAGTCTGGAATTACTAAACGACCGGCAATTAGCTGTATCTGCGTACTTTTGCTAGCTTAATTGGCTGCAGCTTATCCATGGCTGTACGATGGCGAAAGAGACCCACGTGGGTTCTTAATGTGAGAAACGGGGTTTATTTAGCAAAATGGGTCGTCAGCATTAACTGCGCAAAGGATATATGCTGTTGCAAATTACGAGCATATCTATATCTATCTATCTTTCTGACAGTCAAAAAACCCTGCAGTGGACCTAGACTTTGTTGTGTGTCAACTGACAAGGCTGACTGTTAGTGAATGAATAAATAAATAAATAGGAAATAAGTGAGATATATGTAGTGTGTTAAAATAGATAAATAAAACAGAGCAGGTTTGTTTAGGGTGAGACATGCTCAACCTGACTAACAGACAGGCTCAAATGTGACAAGTCAAGTTCTACACTGGCTGGAGGTAGGTTATTCCAAGATATACTAGTTCGGGGGAAGAAAGAGTACTTAATATAGTATGTTGATGTTTGGACAGTTCTGTAGCCGATTTCATCAAAAATTGCAAAGTATACTTATCTAGCAAAGTATACTTTGAGGGAGTAATCATTTCTTTTCCCCGAAATTCATTATTTCATACAGAGCTAACGACTGCATATATTTGATTGTTAAAAGTGTGCAGAATTATTGCACTGAATTTATTACATTATCACAGCCAAAATGGGCTGTGATAATGTAATAAATTGAGTATAATAAAAATTAATAAATTTATTCATAAATTTCTCCCTCAACGTATACTTTGTTAGATAAGTATACTTTGCCATGTTGGTGAAATAGGCTACTGATTGCGAATGTGAGAATCTACTAGGTGTAGGGTTCAGTGTTACATAATCAAGCTGGACTTGATATTGCTATAAAGGATCCTCGTTTGGTAGAAGAACGATACCATCATCTTGTGTGACCAGCTAGTTGTTTTCGTCACTTAATACAATGTCTTGTCCGATCTTTGATTGTACAGGTTCCTTAAACTGAATTGCATAGGTTGGTGGTATTCAAGAAATGTATTTAAAAGTATTTCAAAAGAGTGAACAGTCTTTGCTTCTACGACTTTAATGGATTTACATTTACTGATGCATAGGTAAAAGAATGAGCGATTTATAAAGTTTAACCATAAATAAGCAACAAAGGAACGAAAATTATAATAATTTTAATGACACTTCTACATAGTGGAGCTACATATCATTACCAGTCCACTTCGGCATGTTTTTTAGTAAATTGTGAAGCTGCTTTCTCTCGTATTAAACTCAGTAAAATGCTGCATCTGCTGTGAAGTCACGAGACATTACATCGTCACGTGAAATGATCTTGCAACGACAATGTACAAAATTGAGACCAGGTAATGAGTTCCACAGATAGCTTACACGTCAGTGCATAGTCGTATAAGACATAACAAGGAGTTGGTCAATGGGTCGGAGGCCAAGTTGTCTCCATTGCAAGGAAGAACACATGATTGTGGTCCTATGGTAGTCGTGTTTGGCTCAGCCAGCTGCTCTCAATACCCTCAATAGCGGAATCACACAAGGGAGCTATACTGGGACGGAGCTGAGGACGGACTAGTGTTTTGTATGATGTTGGTTTGAGTGGTTCAGAATATAATTTGATTGTTCTGCTAATTACAAGTCAAGGTTTGACTTTATTTCTGGTGATATTGTCTATGAGCGTTTCATGTGAAATTATTGGAAATATTGTATTTTTGCAGATTGGGACAATCTCAAGTTTGGTATTATGAAGAAAGTAGGAAGTGTCAATACCGTTTTGTGATATGGAGTACGTGGCTGTTTGATGGATTAAAGCTCATGTCCCATGCTGTCTCCTATTGTTCGAGTACTTTGAGGTTCAGTTGGAGAAGTTCTGATTCGAACGCACAGGTGAAAGAAAGTTAAAAAACTACAGTATCATCTGCGAATAGACGGACTTTTCAGTAAGAGACGTGTTCATGGAGGTCATTTATTTAGATGATTTGCAGCAAACTAATGCGTATTATAATGCAAGTGTCACTTTAGCAATTGCTAACCAATACATATACACTAATGTTAATACCTGACACTTCTGGAACAGATTTTCATTAATGTACGAAAAGCCCTCTGTACCCACATACGATCCAACAATATATACTGACACGGGTGCATATCAAGAAAAATGGAATTCCTCAACAGGAGTTTGAATATAAGGAAGATAGATACATGATCTGGCCGGGTATGGAAGATGTTCGAACCCATTCTTACCCTTGAATATAAGCCGGACAGTGATCTGGCTCTGCATATATACACAGGCCTTATCAGCGTTTTGTCTCTAAAGTGGTGATGAAACATATTTTGGCTTTCTAGTACATGAGAGTTGAGTCCGGTTATACACAATATAGCAGTAGCAAATTTGTACTAATCGCATTACTTTTAGGAGCGGGCTAAGCGGTTCTGATGTCGTGAGGACCTGGAAACCGATCAGATTAATCTAATTTCATGTCTGAATATATTTTTTCTTTAAATATTGTGTCTGATTTTGAGACCCCCCACCAATCCTTACAGGTGATTCGGTCCCATTAACCCAACTGAAAAAGAATACCTTAGCTATATATATTGATATGCCATTAAAGGTACATGCCCACGCAGTAGGCACAACATGTTATTTATAGGAATTAAATAAGTGTATAATTATGTCAATATTCCACCAGTTCTAAAAATTACGAGTGCCCGCTATACCAATATAATCATTTATTAATTATCAATTTACTGTTAGCCACGCGCGGCGGTAACAGTCTATTTTGATAATGTGCGGGGACGACGACTTTCACATCACGGCTTCCGGTGCGCATGCGCAGTAAACTACACGCGCCAGTAGGCTTCCCAATATGTAAACAAGAATATCAACATGTCGAAACGTCCAGGACTGAAATTGTATGAAACGGCGTCGGCCAAAAAAAAGGCGAAATGTCTGAGGGACAGGCAGTACAGAGAGAGATAGTGGTTAATATTGGCGACCAGATCACCAAATGGAAAGAGTTACGTGGAGATTTAGATTTGGACTCGAACAGAGATTTTTCTTCTCAACTTCTGATACTTCATTGCGCATGTCAAATATGTCATATGATTGACCGTGTCACGTGACGCGTGTTGGTAAAAATAGCACGAGGTCGGAAAATACCCTTTCTGGTCGCGGCATATCAAATGCGACTTAACACCAATTAACACTTGCCGTAATTAAAAATAACTCGTTAGTGTGTAGACAAATGGCTCATATAAGGCATGACAGAAAATGAAAAGTAGTAGTACAGTGTAACCTGCTGCGTGGGCATGTACCTTTAAAAGGTTTCAGTGATTATGTGAAAGTCAAAAGGTCAATGTCACCGGGGGCGGATCGAGCTTTTGGCATTTGAGGAAGAGGGGGGGGGGTTGACTTATTTTCGAGCTCCACGGAGTGAAGCGAGTATGCTGGGGGGGGGGGGGGGGTGGGGGGGGGGGGTCCGGGGGCATGCCCCCCAGGACACATTTTGAAATATAGATGTCCCTCCAGATCCGCCCATGATCACGTTCATAGTCCAATGTGGGTGTCGTATAGGTTCGCATGAATGAAATTTTCAAATATTGAAGAAATGACAGACGGTCAGTTATGTGGAAGTTGTGACATACTCAAGAAAGTATTACAAACTTTGTGATGCAAAATTGGCTAAGATTTTCAGCGACCTTATAAAGGTCAGAAAGGTTAATGTCATGCAGATGCTTGCGCGAGTGTGTCGCATATGGCCACATGTATCGAGTCTGCGAATAGTAAGTCAATTCATGCAGCAATATTGAAGTTATGATATGATGGAGAAAACAGTATACATATTTTGAGGTAAAAATGACTAAATATTTCGGCGACCAGGTAGAGGTGAGAAAGTCAATAGGTAAAATAGGTAAAATGTACATAACTGGCGAAATGACGGGCTCAACGACCACCAAGGACTGGGAAAACTATAATGCGAAGAACGCACGGGGATACTTTCTACAGCAAACACACTGCACTGAACTTCGCTGATGTGAGTATAAGACATAATAGTCGAGCGATGCATGATAATCACTGAACATAACGACAAACAAAAAAGAGGATACATTAAAAGTGCGGGTTTATTGCACTCGTTCATTTAGTTTCAACAATATTTATTTCGATATGATAAGTGATATACATACACATAATACATGTAGTTTGAAACAGGATTAGAAAACAAGCTTACTTTTACGCTTATCTCATGGACAATATGTCAAGCACACTGGGTAAGGAACATATAGGTGAAATAAAGTAACACTGTTTAAATATATTTTGACTAACTTTAATACAAAAAAATATAAGCTGTACACCATGAGAAGAACGGCTATGTTGAGCTTTCCTGATATACTCGTTATACTTATTCAACACATTTCAGGCGGGATACTGACTAGTTTAAAATATTTATTTGCATGCCTGGGGATCTACCGTGTTTAGAACTTAAATATAGGCCGTTTAGATATATTTAAACTCCGTGGCTGAACGGCGGGTGTGCAACCCCGAAACCCCGCCCCCTCCAGATACGCACCTGCCTGGATGATCTCTTACTGTCTATTAACCTGCAGGGAACCACACCAGTCGATGGCGCAGCACACAATCCGCCAAATGTATGTGTAATATACTTATTATGCACAGTTTATATCGGATCCGTTTTTCGTGGAAAAAATATAGTAAGTGGTCTGTGTCGTGTTTAGAAGGCCGTGCCAAGAAAAGACGGCGCGGGAAAAAATATAAATACTATCGTCATTAACAATAACAACAACAACAACAACAGAAAAAATGAGTAAACCAACTCCAAGAGATATTACACCACTTATACAACTTGTTAGGAACTTTTTAAGCCGTGTAAGTCTGTTACTTGTTTATATATGCTGTTTCATTGTCATTAAATGTTTTGGTAAATGGACTGGTTTGTCAAATAACCAATGTCAAATCGCAAGATCTTGACCTCGACTTGAATAGTTGAATAGTGCTCGATATTTCCAATAACCGGCAAAAGTTATTTTCTGTGTCAGGATAAAAGTGTATGGATGATATCTGTGTCACAATTGGCATGTAAAAGTACTATGGGTGGCAAGTGTGCTTCGTTAACTTTGTTGGTACAGCACTAGTACTGTAATCCGGTTTAGGTCCTGGGTTCGAGTCCTGCAGCGGAGTACATATTTTTCTCGCCCAGTGAGTGTGACATTTGCTGCTGACCCCAATTCCTCTGAAATTTCTGTGTATTTTTCCCTTTCTTTGAGAGTAGTGATTTCATATTGAGCCTATGACTATTGTAATTGTTTTACCATAGTGATTCTAATAGACACACATGCTCTGATAAACGCCCAGTTTTGACATACAGTAGCGTAACCATTTGTCGGGATTACCCCCGCGTCGTGAATTTTCGTAAACCGCATTTGTCACTATTCACAGAAAATTACACGATATTTTTCCCTGACATTTTTTGCAGAAGACACTTATCTGTCAAATGGAGTAAAATGTTCCACATCGCCCTTGGTCATGTAAGGTTTTAATCAAATTTGTTAGAATACCTTCAAAATGTTGTATTTCAACTATTGCCACTTTTTTCCACTCATAAACATCATTATTCAAAAAGATTTACAAAGCATGCTTCTGTCAGTCTGCGTCAATGGATTCTTTAGCCATTTTGAGAAGTGAATGTCATGTAAACACAGACTGGTAGCTGTCAAATTACCAGAATAGAGCTTCTCATTATACTGGGGGGTCTTAAGTTATATGAAAAACAATAAAAAAACTAACACAGAATTATATTTGATTACACAGATGTAGATATAAACTCTTTGTTTTTAATAGAATTTATTGTTCTGTTGATTATAAAAATGCTCAGAATAATAGTCTACAGTTTGTAGATTGTTATTATCTTGTTGTTGGTATAAATCCTGCCTGTAGTGTGCACCATAATGAATATGGTAAAATAGTATGTACCACAAATGAAAATTAAACGTGATCTGAAAGCATCTTGCATTATGATTATTAGTCTTGTGATAATATTATTGTCATTTATGACTGGCAAAGGAAATGGCGGAAAATTGTTTACTGTACACTCCTCTGATAATTTAGATAACTATTTTTTACACTGATCCGATGGTGCGCCGCAATACAGGATGAGTATAATCCGACAACAAAAATCCAGACTCTAAGGTCACAGTCTATTTTCTATAAGCGCCTGGATGATACGTTAACGAAATGGACGACATGGAAACAAGCGCGATTTTTAGATAAATCTGGTTTCACTTTTACGATAAGTTTATTGTTTTAAAAAGTTTTGAATAATTGTTTTTATATGCGTATAGCTCTAGTAACTGGCCAACGAAGGCTTATTATCCAGAACCTAGGTATATCCACCATATAGAAAATTACCAACATTTTGGTAGATTTTCACAAAATTATTGCCTCTACTAAATGCCCAGTATATGCTTGGAACAAAATCGGAGATCAATGACCACTAGATTTAATTTCTTTCCAGTATTTCGAAGGCAAATTCCCGACATCTGTATTAGCCACTGTTATCGCCGCCACATCACTGTGGTGGAAATGTAAAAATCTCAATCATATGTGAATTGCATTCTTGTAGCAGTATTAAAATAATAGTTGTAGTTTGTTTCAGATCCAAATATTATGCCTATATGCATCTTTAAAGTTTAGTATTTCACATGACTTCTTGTGACAAATTGGTATGTGGCATTTTGTTTGCTTTCAGCGTAAATGGAAACTAGATTCAAGATGGGAAGGTTACATGGTTGCCAGGTAATATCACTTAGTTTTGGAAAGTATCCCCAGTACCCCCTCCCCCCCCCCCACAAGGCCACAACCCACCAGCGTCCACTTCACAACCTTGAACACAAATGGTCTCATTGTGTTTGCAACTAGTGTTGCCTCAGAAAATCCTGCAATCCGCACAGTCCGATCCGGTTTGCGATCAGTGTAGATCCAGATCAGCCAGTACATCCACACAGTCTGATCCGGATCTGCACTGTCCGCTATTCCATTAATAAAACACCTGTCATGCGTCTAACAAGCAATAGAGATTGTTATCAGGGGCCGTTTCACTAAACTTCGTACAACTAAAATGTTCGTAAGTGCAAATTTAGGATCGTCTGGAAATTTCAATTTATGGATCAATAAATATAAATCCAGTAATTGTTTACAAGCAAACAGTGTTAATGTGAAATTTACAGACTATCTTAATTTTGCACTTACAAACATTTTAGTCATACAAAGTTTAGTGAAATGTGCCCCAGGTTACAGGAGTGGGCTAGTTGATCAGGAGCTACACTGGTCATGTATCCCATAAGCTCCAGTCACAGCCACAGATATGTTTCAGGCTGCTTGTTAAAATCTCAATAAACTCATTGTTGTCTTGTTTTAAATATAGCAAAGAACATTTTTTAAGAATTTAAGCAACACATTAAATTATAGTCATCTAAAGCAAATTGCAAAGAAATTTCAATGGAATCTCAGTATAGCGAACTCTGAAATAACGAGTACCGGTACATGGCATATAACGATGTATTAGTTTAATCCTTGGCACAAGCCTTGAGTATTTTGTACTCCCTCTTTTGATAATCAATGCGTTTTCTGCTAAAATAAGTACGTAAAATACGTCCCTTATCTGTAGAAACAAAATTGCTACCTCACTGCGATATTCTCCCCCTAGATAGCATATCGTAGGCGAATTATTGTCGCTACTTATCTGGAGCTCTGTCTATACTAATCAATTAGATCTATGTAAAACACTATCCCTCTGTCATATAATCTCTGTGTTTCCTACTTTACCCCACAGGACGCAGCCTCCCCCTAACCTGCCTGGCGGGCCGAGCCACAAGTTGTCGGAGAACTACTACTACACGAGAGACGCGCGGCGGGAAGCCAACCCGCCACAGTCGGTATTCACCTTCGGGAAGGCACTGCCGGCCGCAGAACAAACAAGTCTGCCTTCTACAGGGTGAGCTTGCCTCATGTTACTGGATACTGGTACATGTATATTTATTTTTTAGCTTATATTTAAGGGTAGGAATTGGCTTGAGGACCTTTTTGAGCCCAAAAAGTGTCAGGCCAATGACCTTTTGTTTCCGAATTTACTAATATCTACTAATTTACTAATATCTGCCTCATGTTACTGGACCAGTAGCCTATTTCACCAAAATTGCAAAGCAGACTTATATGTATCTAGCAAAGTGTACTTTGAGCGTGTAATAATTTATTTTTTCCGAAAATGCATTATTTCATATAGAGCTAGCGACTGCCTATATTTGCTGATTAAAAGTATGCATAATTATTATACTGAATTTATTACATTATCACAGCCAAAATGGCTGAGATAATGTAATAAGTTCAGTATAATAAAACTTAATAAATTATCTGTAAATTGAAAATTCCTCCCTCAAATTGTAGTTGGTAAGATAAGTATACTAATGTATGCGATGTTGGTGAAATCGGCTACTGGTATATACCCGGTACTCGAACATAGCACAAATCTTCAGAATCTGATCAAATAAAATGATGTGTTTGATCTACAGTGATAGTTTGTTCATGAAGTGAAAACATATTCAATATCTGAGAGATCATCTGAGATTCAATGCATTTTGTTGGAGCAAGTTAGAACACAATTTCTTCCATTTGTGTATTGCCTTAGAAATGCCTCAAAAATACTTTCATAGTATTTCCACTTCACTGGTCTGTTGGATGAGACTTTAAACTGTGGTCCCATCTCTATATGACCCTAGCTGTTGGTGGGACGTTATTCCCACTCACTTTCACTTTTCCATTTGTTTAGATACTTTCACAAACTATGACGAACGGGAGATATTTTTTCATGCATTTAGTTGTGAACCATCAGGGATTCCGCTGGCGATCGCCACTTTCGTAATTGGCGATAAAAATAAACAAATTACAATTTTTTTCTTTTTTTTTCTCGAAAATTGTAATTTTTTATCGCCAACTGTTTTATTAGCCAGGTTTTTTTTTTGAAAAAAACCCCAGCCTATTGGATTGGCAAAAGCTGGGCGGGCGGTGAGCGGTGTCCACAATCAATGTTAAGTTTTCGTCCATTTCTTTGTTACCTTACCACATAGGACCAACAAACTTTCACAGCTTCATAACCAAGGGGTGCCCACCACATATCACTATCCAACATGTTACCTTTTTAGCCAGGTTTTTTAAAAAAAAATCCAGGCTATTGGATTGGCGAAAGCCGGGCGGGCGGCGGGCGGCGTCCACAATCAATGTTAAGTTTTCGTGTTTGAGTCCATTTCTTTGTTACTGTACCACCTAGGACCACCAAACTTTCACAGCTTCATAATCAAGGGTGCCCACCACATATCACTATCGAACATGTTACTTTTTTTTTAACTTCACACCATTTTTTCCGCGCAGTCGACTTAGCCATTTTCAATGTTAAGAGTTTTCGCGTTTTCAATGTTAAGTTTTCGTGTTTAAGTCCATTTCTTTGTACTGTACCACCTAGGACCACCAAACAAACTTTCACAGCTTCATAATCAAGGGGGTGCCCACCACATATCACTATCCAACCATGTTACTTTTTTTTTAACTTCACCCCATTTTTTCCGCGCAGTCGACTTAGCCATTTTCAATGTTAAGTTTTTCGCGTTTACAATGTTAAGTTTTCGTGTTTAAGTCCATTTCTTTGGTACTGTACCACCTAGGACCACCAAACTTTCACAGCTTCATAACCAAGGGGTGCCTACCACATACAACTATCCAACATGTGACCATTTTTTTACCTTCACCTATTATTTCTACGTAATTGACTTAGCCATTTTCAACGTTAACTTTTTAACGTACGTCTGGTTAAATTTTTTGGTTAAAACTTTTTCGTTATACTATATCTCTGCAACTGCTTCGCCCATTACCTTGAAACTTCACATGGGTGTTTATCATTGTCCATATTTTCATTCTAACCCCCAACAGTGCGGCCCCTGTGTGCAATGTCGAGGTCAAATTACTTTGAATTTATTTGTTAAAGTTTTTTCGTGTACTATATCTCTGCAACTGCTTCACCCATTACCTTGATACTTCACATGGGTGTTTATCATCATTGTCGCACCCGCTTGCAGAAAGCGCGATATCGTCGGCATTTTGGCATACGTCCGTCCGTCCGTCCGTCCGTACATCCGTCCGTACGTCCGTGTGTCCGGTTAAAGTTTTTTCGTTAAAGTTTTTCCATCTACTATATCTATTTTTGTAGTGTCCATGCCTTGCCCCAAGGCGCGACATGCAGGCCACGGCCATCTAGTCTACAAAAAGTGGGTATAATTATGTTATCCAAGTGTCCATGCTTGGAAAAAACCTGGCCTTCGTGGCTTTGCCTCGTTTCTTGTTTTTACCTGAAGAACACCTATTATTTCTACGTAATTGACTTTTCAACGTTAACTTTTTAACGTACGTCTGGTTAAAGTTTTTTGGCTAAAAGTTTTTTGTTATACTATATCTCTGCAACCGCTTTGCCCATTACCTTGAAACTTTACATGGGTGTTTATCATCATCCATATTTTCATTCTACCCCCAACCGTGCAGCCCCTGTGCCCAATGTCAAGGTCAAATTACTTTGAATTTTTTTGTTAAAGTTTTTGTGTGTACTATATCTCTGCAACTGCTTCACCCATTACCTTGATACTTCACATGGGTGTTTATCATCATTGTCGCACCCGCTTGCAGAAAGCGCGATATCGTCGGCATTTTGGCATACGTCCGTCCGTGTGTCCGGTTAAAGTTTTTTGGTTAAAGTTTTTCCATCTACTATATCTATTTTGTTAGTGTCCATGCCTCGCCCCAAGGCGCGACATGCAGGCCACGGCCATCTAGTCTACAAAAAGTGGGTATAATTATGTTATCCAAGTGTCTATGCTTGGAAAAAACCTGGCCTTCGTGGCTTTGCCTCGTTTCTTGTTTTTAGCTTGACCCATTTTTTCCGCGCAGTCGACTTAGCCATTTTCAATGTTAACTTTTCGCGTTTACAATGTTAAGTTTTCGTGTTTAAGTCCATTTCTTTGGTACTGTACCACATAGGACCAACAAACTTTCACAGCTTCATAGCCAAGGGGTGCCCACCACATATCACTATTCAACATGTTACCTTTTTATGAACTTAACCCATTTTTTCAGCGCAGTCGACTTAGCCATTTTCAATGTTAACTTTTCGCGTTTACAATGTTAACTTTTCGTGTTTAAGTCCATTTCTTTGGTACTGTACCACCTAGGACCACCAAACTTTCACAGCTTCATAACCAAGAGGTGCCCACCACATACAACTATCCAACATGTGACCATTTTTTTTACCTTGACCTATTATTATACCCACTTTTTTGTGAAAAAAAAATGGGTATATTGTTTTCGTCACGGGTGTCCGTCAGTCCGTACGTCCGTACGTCCGTCACGTTTCTTGTAACTCGAAAAACTTTTTCACCTTGATACCTACGCGCCTGATATTTGGTATGTAGCTTCGTTATCATGTGCAGATGCGCAAAGTGAATTACGGATTTTTGATCCGACGCCATCATGGATTATCTCCCCCTTTCGGACTCAGGAATTTACCCATTTTTTCCTTGTAACTCGAAAACTTTTTCACCTTCATACCTACGCGCCTCATATTTCCTATGTAGCTTCGTTATCATGTGCAGATGCGCAAAGTGAATTCGGATTTTTGATCCGACCCTCCATCATGGATTATCTCCCCCTTTCGGACTCAGAATTTCCCATTTTTTCCTTGTAACTCGAAAAACTTTTCACCTTCATACCTACGCGCCTCAATATTCCTATGTAGCTTCGTTATCATGTGCAGATGCGCAAAGTGAATTCGGATTTTTGATCCGACCCTCCATCATGGATTATCTCCCCCATTTCGGACTCAGAATTTCCCATTTTTCCTTGTAACTCGAAAAATAAAACTTTTTCACCTTCATACCTACCGCCTCATATTTGCTATGTAGCTTCGTTATCATTGTGCAGATGCGCAAAGTGAATTCGGATTTTTGATCCGACCCCTCCATCATGGATTATCTCCCCCTTTCGGACCTCAGAATTTCCCATTTTTTCCTTGTAACTCGAAAAACTTTTTCACCTTCATACCTACGCGCCTCTTATTTCCTATGTAGCTTCGTATCATGTGCAAGATGCGCAAAGTGAATTCGGATTTTTGATCCGACCCTCCATCATGGATTATCCTCCCCCTTTCTTCGGACTCAGAATTTCCCATTTTTAGCCAGGTTTTTTGAAAAAAAAAAAAAATCCAGGCTATTGGATTGGCGAAAGCCGGGGCGGGCGGCGGGCGGGCGGGCGGGCGGGCGGGCGGCGGGCGGGCGGCGGCGGCGTCCACAATCAATGTTAAAGTTTTCGTGTTTGAGTCCATTTCTTTGTTACTGTACCACCTAGGACCACCAAACTTTCACAGCTTCATAATCAAGGGGTGCCCACCACATATCACTATCCAACATGTTGCTTTTTTTTTAACTTCACCCATTTTTTCCGCGTAATCGACTTAGCCATTTTCAATGTTAAGTTTTCGCGTTTACAATGTTAAGTTTTCGTGTTTAAGTCCATTTCTTTCGTACTGTACCACCTAGGACCACCAAACTTTCACAGCTTCATAATCAAGGGGTACCCACCACATATCACTATCCAACATGTTACTTTTTTTTTTAACTTCACCCATTTTTTCCGCGCAGTCGACTTAGCCATTTTCAATGTTAAGTTTTTCGCGTTTACAATGTTAAGTTTTCGTGTTTAAGTCCATTTCTTTGGTACTGTACCACCTAGGACCACCAAACTTTCACAGCTTCATAACCAAGGGGTGCCTACCACATACAACTATCCAACATGTGGCCATTTTTTTACCTTCACCTATTATTTCTACGTAATTGACTTAGCCATTTTCAACGTTAACTTTTTAACGTACGTCTGGTTAGAGTTTTTTGGTTAAAACTTTTTCGTTATACTATATCTCTGCAACTGCTTCGCCCATTACCTTGAAACTTCACATGGGTGTTTATCATCATCCATATTTTCATTCTAACCCCCAACCGTGCGGCCCCTGTGCCCAATGTCAAGGTCAAATTACTTTGAATTTTTTTGTTAAAGTTTTTTTGTGTACTATATCTCTGCAACTGCTTCACCCAATACCTTGATACTTCACATGGGTGTTTATCATCATTGTCGCACCTGCTTGCGGAAAGCGCGATCCTGTGCCCAATGTCAAGGTCAAATTACTTTGAATTTTTTTGTTAAAGTTTTTTCGTGTACTATATCTCTGCAACTGCTTCACCCAATACCTTGATACTTCACATGGGTGTTTATCATCATTGTCGCACCTGCTTGCGGAAAGAGCGCGATCCTGTGCCCAATGTCAAGGTCAAATTACTTTGAATTTTTTTGTTAATGTTTTTTCGTGTACTATATCTCTGCAACTGCTTCACCCAATACTTGATACTTCACATGGGTGCTTATATCATCATTGTCGCACCTGCTTGCGGGAAAGCGCGATCCTGTGCCCAATGTCAAGGTCAAATTACTTTGAATTTTTTTGTTAAAGTTTTTTCGTGTACTATATCTCTGCAACTGCTTCACCCAATACCTTGATACTTCACATGGGTGCTTATCATCATTGTCGCACCTGCTTGCGGAAAGCGCGATCCTGTGCCCAATGTCAAGGTCAAATTACTTTGAATGTTTTTGTTAAAGTTTTTTCGTGTACTATATCTCTGCAACTGCTTCACCCAATACCTTGATACTTCACATGGGTGTTTTATCTCATCATTGTCGCACCTGCTTGCGGAAAAGCGCGATTCTGTGCCCTATGTCAAGTTCAAATTACTTTGAATTTTTTTGTTAAAGTTTTTTCGTGTACTATATCTCTGCAACTGCTTCACCCAATACCTTGATACTTCACATGGGTGTTTATCATCATTGTCACACCTGCTTGTGGAAAGCGCGATATCGTCAGCATTTTGGCATACGTCCGTCCGTTCGTCCGTGTGTCCGGTTAAAGTTTTTTGGTTAAAGTTTTTCCATCTACTATATCTATTTTTTTAGTGTCCATGCCTCGCCCCAAGGCGCGACATGCAGGCCACGGCCATCTAGTCTACAAAAAGTGGGTATAATTATGTTATCCAAGTGTCTATGCTTGGAAAAAACCTGGCCTTCGTGGCTTTGCCTCGTTTCTTGTTTCCTTGTAACTCGAAAAACTTTTTCACCTTAATACCTACGCGTCTGATATTTGGTTCGTAGCTTCGTTTTGATGTGCTGATGCGCAAAGTGAATTCGGATTTTTTATCCGACCCTCCATCATGGATTACCTCCCCCTTTTGGACTTAGCATTTGGGGAAAGTGGGTATATTGCGATGGCGCGCCATCGACTTTTTCTAGTTTCTAATTGACTTAGCCATTTTCAACATTAACTTTTTAACGTACGTCTGGTTAAAGTTGTTTGGTTAAAGTTTTTCGTTATACTATATCTGCAACTGCTTCGCCCATTACCTTGAAACTTCACATGGGTGCTTATCATCATCCATATTTTCATTCTACCCCCCAACCGTGTGGCCCCTGTGCCCAATGTGAAAGTCAAATATTTTTTTAAAAGTTTTTTCGTGTACTATATCTCTGCAACTGCTTCACTTCACCCCCGTCCGTCCGTCCGTCCGTCCGTCCGGTCCGGTCCGGTCCGGTCCGTCCGTCCGTCCGTCCGTCCGTCCGTGTGTCCGGTTAAAGTTTTTTGGTTAAACATTTTCCATCTACTATATCTCTTTTTTTAGTGTCCATGCCTCGCCCCAAGGCGTGACATGCATGCCACGGCCATCTAGTCTACAAAAAGTGGGTATAATTATGTTATCCAAGTGTCTACTCTTGGAAAAAACCTGGCCTTCGTGGCTTTGCCTCGTTTCTTGTTTTGTTTTTAAATGGCGATTTTTTTATTTTCCCCAGCGGAATCCCTGAACAATCATTATTTTGTATGCCCCCTGGTCTTGGTAGAGCCGGGAGGCATATAGTGTTGTGACATTGTGTCCGTCTATTTAAGGCGTTTGCCGGATTTTCTCTAATCTATCAACGGGGGCATTTGTGTTCCAACTACCGGTAGTCACGATTTCTTGTTTCTTGTGCAACAATTGTCATTTCAGTTATAGAACTATTTTTGTTGAGCCCGCATGCGGAAAGCGAGACATAGTATTCACAATGACGTCCGGGTGTCCGTCCGTCTGTCCGAAATCTGCGTTGAAGTGTTTAAATACCTTATATCTCTGCAGTCCTAAGTCACATTGACTTGAAACTTCAAATGCTTATTAGTCATCATCCATATATTCATTCTGTACTCATGCGGCAGTAGCTGATTTCACCAACATTGGAAAGTATACTTTTCTAGTAAAGTATACTTTGAGGGAGAAATTTTCAATTTTAGGATAATTATTATTTTTTTTTTTATTATACTGAATTTATTAAATTATCATGATAATGTAATAAATTCAGTATGATAATGATGCATACTTTTAATCATCAAATATAATCAGTCGTTATTTCTATATGAAATAATGCATTTCGGGAAAAATAAATGATTACTCCCTCAAAGTATACTTTGATAGAAAAGTATACTTTGCAATGTTGGTGAAATAGGCTACCGTGTGTACTTTATATTTTTTTATTATTATTATTATTATTATCAAGGTTGCCAGCGAGGGGATCAGCTTAGTTTAACGATGAAAGTTCTTATTTTTCAATGTATCTGTTGCTACATTATATATCGATGGTCTAGTAACATAAGGTCGTAACTGCTATGCTTTAGCATAACAGTTACGACCTTATGTTACTAGACCATCGATATATCTTATCCTGAGATCACCAGTTGTCTCGGCGGGCTCAACATGCAAGTCGCTGCCACCTGGTTTAAAGCTACTTCTTTGTGCATATTGGGTCTGAAAAAACAGTACAATATACAGTTAAATTATTGTTACTACTCTATTTCAGACCCAGGGCCTTAAACACTTATTGAATATTTCTTTCTGCAGGTTTACAAAAAACTATTTTTTGTTCCCTTTGACCGTTTCACCCCTAATTAACTGTAATGGACTGTAATATATTGATTTTCGGAACAATCCAATCATCAGAAAATGATTTTCAGACTAGTCCATTCATAAATTGGGCGTGTTTTTGTTCTAAAAAAAAATATGAGAATTACTTGCAAAAAGTGAAGATACCGGTACACTATTTTTCTCATGAAAAAAAAACCCGATTAGGTATATGTTATCTCCCTTGAGATAGCATATTGTGTTACGCAAATTTCTATGGGGGCAGCCATTGATAAACGGCGAGTACGACCAATTTATTGTATGGCGTTTTGGTCTGTCTTGCTTTGTATCTAAAACTCTCTATCAGTGATTCTATATTTTATGTACATGGCTGGTGTCCCAGTGTAATTTACTGACAAATCACACAATTTATAAGGAAAATTAATTTTCTTTCAGTAAGGAAACTATGTATAATACCAATCCATTAAGAAAACAGTATTTACAATTCTTGTTATGTGTGTTTAGTTATTATTTTCTGTTGTTGGCATACGTGTGGTGCACCAAATGGGCATGTCCCGATCATCAATCTGCACAGTTCACAAGCCCGTAATTCTCAAATCTTGTCCATTTGTACGTTACTATACATTGCATCTGAATTAAAATAGTTTAACATTGACATTAAACTTATTCTGCAATAAATTTGCCTTTTGTTGTCAAAAATACTGACGTTAATGTATCTGTCCCGCGAAATCGAATCATTACCGTTACGCTGAACAAAAAAAAAGTAAAATCAGAGTAACCTCCCTTTCCTACTCTCAGCTACTAATGCAATGAACACTGTTTATGGGCGCCCGATTTATAAATAAACACGGTGTTAACACAACTTAAGTCATTGCCGAGAACGAGGCCGGTCTGTATTCGGAATTTTAAGGTTACACATTACATCCATCATTACCGTTCGGGGTTTATACACGTCCATATGTATGTAGGTCGACTGAAACCAAAATGGGTGGATAGACACACTTACAACGTTGCATTTGCATATTCTACCTTCATGGTGTGTTGTATACCGAGGGGTGAAAAATCATTATCGTTACGGTCATTTCCGTTAAAAAATTGTGTAACGGTAATGACGATCGTGTAATGGCAATGATAAATTACCATACTAACCAGTCAGTTCATGCGTCAATTAGATATAAACCATGTCCCATCAGTTGTCGGTCAGTAATGGCACATTTATTCAGACCTACAACATTTATATATCAGGATTTAATTATTAAATGCTCTGAAACAACAAAAAACAGACACAGCTTCCAGGAGTGTGGGTTTCTATTGGCAATCACATTAAAAGTAAACATTAGCTTAAAGTTATATTGTACAGCATATACAAAGTATGTTTGTTATGTATGCTGTACATGTATTAGTATTTTAAATAAATGGAGAGTCATTACCGTTACATTTTGTCATTACCGTTACATAAATAATTTCCATTACGCCCATATTTTTGGAGGCTGTGCTATTAATTAAATGTAGCTTAATAACGATGTTTGGTACATGTGTTCAAACACGGCATTCTGTTACATGCCAAGCTATTTTGTTTTGCTTAACTTTACTGATTCATATTAAATACATGTTGTTCGGTTACCATAAATGAGAAATACCACGACTTGCTACTAAATTTCTCTGTTTCAAACTAATACAATTAGCTTAACATATTCTTGACACTTTTCTAAATAGATGCCCCTTCAGTTTTATGCCGTTGAAAATAAAAAAATGTAAATGTAAAGCTATATTTACGTCATGTAAATGTACGTAACGGAAATGACATTTCTGAGACCCCTGGTCCCCTGAAGTGGAAATAAAATATATAAAATGACGAGAACAATTGGCTATACTATTATAAATGTAACACTTGGACTGTCATCCAATGGAATAAACACAGTTTAATGAATTATTGGTTATACCTCGAAACTAGAAAAACGGCACCAAGATGTACATAAAATATAGAATAACTGATACATACTATTCTCTATAGTTTTCACAGTTTTGTGCTCAGTTTATCAGTTAAATTCTGGAACATACTAATCAAGACATATTTTAGTAAAATGCTTGTTTTCTATGTGTCATAAAACACTATATTATACCATTCTATCACCAAGACGACCACTTATGATCTATGTATATGACTTTGGCTGTTGCTGGGACATTAAAACCCTTTTACCTTTTTCTTTGTTTCAGTGACAAATCTGCCGCTGGTTCCCCGTCCATTCCCGGACTGGGATACAACTACGGCCAGGGTACCGGGGCATACAGCAGGTAGCTGACCACTGAACCTGACCTCTAGCTGACCTTTAGTTGACTTTTACTCGTACTACACCCATGGAATACATATGAAAATTGTGTGACAGTTATTTACATGGATTTTTGCTAGTGAAAACTATAATAATTGATGATGTTTCGGTGTTTAAATATTTCAGTATCTCCTTTTTTTCGTAATTTTCTTTATATCTTCGCGAAAGTATATGTTGTTACCACTCATATGAACCGTATCGACGAGACGGTTCATATGAGTGGTAACAACATAATCATGTTTTTATCGTGAAATGAAGAAAATGATCAGATTTTTCAATAAAAAGTAGTGTATGCATAGACTTAAACATGTTAATGAAATCATCTTTATATTTATGTATTAAAACATATATTGACAACAATTTATAAAGAAATGGTTCGAATATGCTATCAAACATGATTTTAATACAGAAAAAATGATATTTTCAAAATTATCATTGGCAATAAATTTATTTTTGGCAACTACAGTTTGGCAGCCATTTAAATATATTCTTGTATTTACATTTATTTATTGCATGTTATATGGGAAAAATAAAGCATTGAAACTAACTTCAACATAACCGGTATGCCACTGCATATGTTCCACAACTATGTTGCATTGTTTATGAATAAAATTTAAATTCTGGCCTTCGTTATTTGTCTCCTTTACAAGGGTTGGGTTGTGGCCTAGGGGTTAGGACACCTGACATCCAATCCGGAGGTTGTCGGTTCAAACCTCTCATTAGGAATCAAAAATACTTTAATAATACATGCATGTCCCACTCGTCTTTCGGATGAGATTTGTAACCAAGGTCCTGTCCCTAAATTACCTTACCTGTTGCTGGGACGTTAAATCCATTAACTTTCATATTTGATTTGTGACAAAGTCAAGGTGTATGATCACTTGGTTACAACAACAACAACAAGTACTGAAACTTCCATAAGCCGATTCAAAGAATGTATTTTTTATTTTGTCCTTGTTATGTAACGGATTTGGATGAACGCGTCTTGTTAATCTGCATTTGGTGGTCTCGGTACTTTGGCCCAAACTTGTCGTTTTTGCGAAGAATCGACCGACACGGAAATTGATTCTTGGCAAAAAACGACATAAGTATGTGCCGAACCCCGGGACCACCAAATGCAGCTCAAGAACACGCGTTTGCTGCGCCATATTTCATCAAAATCCGTTGCCTATTAAGGAAAATATCAAATAATACTTACTTTGGAGTGGGCGCGCTTTCAACACTTTCAGCCATTGTTGTTGTTGTTGTAACCACGTGATCATGCACCTTGAAATATATGTGTGCCGCGTCTGTCCACTGGAGAAATGTTGGATTTTTTTTGTGCCTGTACGGGTGGTGGCGGCAGTCCAACTCCAGTTCTACTTGAATGATGGATCTTTGCCAAAGTCACTTTTTATATGTTTATCACAGCAACAGGGAGAACCTCCGTCAATATGGAGTACATATCGTTCATTTTGATTTGCATGTCCTTGGTTTCATTAGAGCCAGGATACATATCAGAGGCGTATGATGGTTCTGGAAAGTGGTCCGGCCAAATTACTATCATCGCCAGGGCCCGCAGGGCACAAGGGCCCGAAGGGCCCGAATCGCTAGGGGGGTCTGGGGGTATGCCCCCCCGGAAATTTTTTGATACTTAGGTGCTCTGAAACGCGTTCTCCTGTATTCTGGTGAGTATTTTTGGAAGTTTTTTTTTGTCAGTATTGTGTGGCATCATCGGAAAAGGGAACCTAAAATTTGAGTCCGAATAAAAAGTGATTCAGATATTTGGACATTAAATCAACGTGCACGTGATATACACTTTTCCAATAAAAACTGTCGTCGTATTACTGAATCACTCTGTATTCACTTAGAAATGGGAAAGTACTTGAAATAGTCCGTTATTCTGCGTTTAGCAGACATCACGATTCTGTTTTTGTTGTTGTTGTTGTTGTTGTTGTCCTCGAGGTCCCGGCGCTTATTTTTACGACCTGCACAGCTGCTGAATTTTCGCGTTTACTTCTTACGGCCAACGTAACTTTATGGAAGTGCAATTGAAAAAAAAGAGTTTGATATAGCCCTACTACAGTCGAGTTCCGTTTCCCAAGTCTGTATGCGTCTCGTTTGACTTTCTATACGTCAGGCAGTGTATATATTATTCTCGAAATGTGTTTATTAAAAAAAAAAAAAGTCCGAAAAGTGGTCCGGCCATGGCCGTACGGCCGGACCCGTAGATACGCCTATGCATATGGTGTATGGACCGTGTGTTTGTGTCCATCCATGTATCTGGTTAAGAAGTTTACCCCTGAGGGGGTGGGGGGGGGGGGGGCGCATTTATGTTCCGCGGCATGCCAGCTTTTCTTGTATCAGTCAATTTCTATTTGACACTATAGCTTATTGACTATATAGCTAGTGTAGGCCCTGATCAATCTTCACCGATGCTCAGTAGCTAGCACATTTATGCAACAATATACAACATATCTGAGTGTGAATAAAGTCGTAAGGAATGTTTGTCAAACTCCACCGTGAACAGTGTAGACCCGGATCAGACTGTGCAGATTTCACCAACATTGCAAAGTATACTTTTCTAGCAAAGTATACTTTGAGGGAGTGATCATTTATTTTGCCTGAAATGCATTATTTCATATAAAACTAACAACTGCATATATTTGATCATTAAACGTATGCAGAATTATTATACTGAATTGATTACATTATCACAGCCAAAATGGCTGTGATAATGTAATAAATTCAGAATAATAAAAGTTAATAAATTTATCCTAAAATTGAAAATTTCGCCCTCAAAGTATACTTTGCTAGTAAAGTATACTTTGCTATGTTGGTGAAATCGGCTACAGACTGTGCAGTATATACTTTGAGGGAGTAATCTTTTGTTTTTCCCAAAATGCATTATTTCATATAGAATTAACGACTGCATATATTTGATGATTAAAAGTATGCAGATTTATAGTACTGAATGTATAATAAAAATTAATCAATATATCCTTAAATTGAAAATTTCCCCCTCAAAGTGTACTTTGCGTAAGTGCTAAATTATGATAGAGTCTGTAAATGTCATAGTAACATTGTTTTCATTCAGCCTATGCTCAATAATTCCAGCACAAAAATATTTACACAATTCCCTAACATTTGATTGGCCCGTAGCAAGTCTCCGTCCAAAATTTATATCCCAGTAAACTCCCACGCCGAACTACGTTCCTTAACCGTGAGGCGCAGTTAAAATAATTCTTAAGAAAACGGAAAATAAACGCATTTTCTTGATGAATTTATTTCAAATGCTGGAATTATAAGGAATAAATGGCCTTTTTGTTGAATTTATCGGGGATATAAACTTGGAAAAGTCGCGGGAATACTGGACGAGGCCTTCCGGCCTTCGTCCATTATTCCCGCGACTTTTCCAAGTTTATACCCCGATAAATTCCACAAAAAGGCCATTCATTCCTATATTAGCCAAAAGGATAAAAATAAACAATTGACGATAAAAAATTACAATTTTCGAAGAAAAAAAAAAGAGACATTTTTATCGCCAATTGTTTATTTTTGTCGCCAAGTGCGAAAGTGGTTTTTCCAAGTTTATACCCCGATAAATTCCACAAAAAGGCCATTTATTCCTATAATAAATTTCCAGACGATCATAACTATATATGCACTTGTGAATATGTTATTTGTACGAAGTTTAGTGAAACGGTTCCCTGATGAACAGGCTAACCCGGGACTATGCTAAATGTAAATACAATATTCCCCTTTCTATTGTGACATGTGGTTCATGGCATATATTTTTGTTGTCCAATAAGGAGATTTCTTTATCCCATCAACACAGTGCGTATGTGCCGTGAAACATTTTTGATATCTTGTGAATACGACCTAATCACTGCGTATCAATATGTGCGGTTCGATTATCAGATTTTGAGGATGCGGCTGGGGTTATTTTTTTTGCATTTTAAAGCTATTTGTAGTGTTGACGGGATAAATAGAATGGTAGGTTTGTGCCGTGAATGGGGAAAAAATATCCGGCGTGGCACAGAAACGAGATGGGCTCGGCAGAACCTCGCCCATCCCGTTTCCTAAGCCTTGCCAGATATTTTCCCCATTCACGGCACTCACCTACTATTCTCTATATAATGAGACACACAAATATAATAATAATATGGTAAAATTATACACAAATGAGTGCGTCATGATGCTGGCTTATTTTCTAAAACTATGATGGTCAGAGCAGATTGGACGACGCGAACCTATGTTTTATGTAGGTTAGACCCAGTGTAGATATGTTGCAGCTTATGTTAAGTAGGTTCTGCAGGGTTGATACACACACATTGACAGTGGCTTCTATACGAGGTGTTCGGCTAAATTGTATCAGGTAACCTGCCCTGCATTGACCGAATACGTACTGACTGATAACATAGTGTTATATCAGGCATTGACCTGATACATACATCCGGGTCACAACGAAGTGGAAACTGACGTTCCGTTGGTCGGATGACGTCACGTGACGTTACCGAATGACGTGAGTGTAATGACGCAACGTAAACAAGTCCGCGTTCTATCGATAGATAACGACGTCATCTTTGGTCATTTTCGAGCATAAAACGTTACTTGATAAATAGAATACCAGGCTACTGTCTTTCGATATCAAGTTTATCAGGCTCGGCTCGGAAACGGTAGGAATTCCTCGGCAAGCCTCGGAATTCCTACGCGTTTCCTAGCCTTGCCTGATAAACTTGATATCGAAAGACAGTAGCCTGGTATTCTCTATATATAGTAAACCTATTTACAACGTTCTTACCTTCATAGTTTACGCTACATTTACACATACTGTAGAACTCTGGGAAACGAAAATTGTCGTCTGCTGTTGTTTCATATTTTGCATTTGTTCCGAATAAAAATATGGGTTGACAACACTTTAGAGTCATTTCCAATTGAAATGATTCTGAAGTGTTGTCAAACTATGTTTTTGGTGAGAAAAATAGAAAATAAAAAAATAAACAGCAGATATTTAATTCAACCGTATAAATAGAGAATAGTAGGTTAGTGCCGTGAAAGGGAAACATAAATGGCCAGGCTTAGGGCGAGGCTCTGCCGAGCACATCCCGTTTCCGTGTCGCGTCAGATATGTTTTCCCATTCACGGGACAAACCTACTATTCTATTTATCGTCAACACATAAAAATGGCGTTACTGAAATGCAAAAAAATAACCCCAGCCACCGCACGTCGTATTGACAGGATGTCAAAAATGTTTCACGGCACATACGCACTGTGTTGACAGGATAAGGGTCAACTCTCGGATCGCCATCTCGGAAAGGGAAAAATAAAAATTGTGTCTGCTGTTGTTTCATATCTTGTCTTTTTGTCAATAAGACATGGTTTGGTCGTACTCTAGAATCATTTCCTATATGGAAATTATTCTAAAGTGCAGCCAGGTCATCTGTTTGTTGAGAAAAAAAAATGAATTAAAATAAAATAATTAGCAGACGACAACATTTTCTTCAACATTGTAAAATCCATCCAAGGTAAATTCGATCTTCAATGGTGTAAGAGAGACAACTAGTATTGGCCTTAATCGATAGTCAGACCAGAGTTATTTACCATTAACTACCTAACTCTGTACATTCATTGTACATTCATCATAACCGCCTAACTAGTGTATACAGCAGTTACTAAAGTAAATATTGTAAGAGTTATGTCTCGAACATCGCAAATGCCTGATATTTCAATTGATTCACTTTTTCAACACACATACATTTCAAGGTGTATGGTCACGTGGTTACAACAACAACAAGTACTGTAACTTTCCAGAAGCCCTCCGATTCATAGTACGTATTCTTTTATTTTGTCCTTATTATGTACGTATTTTGATGAAATATGGCGCATCAAACGCATTAAGCTGCATTTGTTGGTCTTGGCACCTTGGCCCAAACTTCTGGCGTTTGCTGTGCCATATTTCATAAAAATCCGTTGCCTATTATGAAAACTATCAAATAATACTTACTTTGGAGTGGGTGCGCTTTAGACACTTTCAGCCAGTTTTGTTGTTGTTGCAACCACGTGATCATGCATCTTGTATTTGTTTATTGGTGTTTAACGGTCTATCAACAGCTAAAGTCGTTTAAGGCCGGGGTTAGGCCATAAACAAAAACTACTTTGGTTCGCAGATATCGCCACGTTAGAAAAATCCCTGCGCGTCGAGTATTTTATCGTCATGAAGAAATAGAATCATACTGTAAATTCGCCACATGCTCAATACAAAACTCTACCATGCCAACATGTGTTGAATCCAATCAAGTCGGACGAAAATCTGTGGCGTTTTATAACGTCTAAAAAGGTTATATTAACTTTATAGAACATATATGCATCTGACAGAGACGAACATCTCGAACAAACAAAATATTTAAAAAACAATCGCCCTCAAGCGTCACATTTCGCAAACCGCGTGCCTGTATGGCCTTATATTGAAGCGTTTTGACAAAAAGTATATACACCTACAAAGTGTAAATAATTTATCACATTGCGGTCTAAGGATAGAATTTTTGTTCAAAATTCTTATTTATTCCTTATTTCTCCATACAAATATATGTTGTTACCACTCATTTGAACGGTCTGATCGAGACGGTTCAAATGAGTGGTAACGTTCATATTTATAAACACGGAATTACGTCCTTGGTGGTAACAACATACGTTGTCTAGAAGAAATAACTAATTATTTATCGCGAAAGTCTTACAACTATAACCGTATCCCTACGGGCGAACTCTTGTATTTGTGGGATATATTTGGCAAACTTGCGCTATGGAGCCATCTCGAAAAACGCCTATGGGAAGTGCGGCAAAACCAATTGCACGATTTAGACACAATTGATTTAATCCTATTGTATACATTTCAGGATATCAAAGTGCCATTGTTTCCACAAATAAGTGTAATACCTTCAATTTATTGTCACTGCATTGTTATACATTTTCAAAATGGCGACCAAGATGGCCGCCAAATCTAAGTTTAATTGTTAATATTTCTCGAAGTAGTAGAGCGACATCGTCATGACGGCCATGAGCACAAACTTGTGTGTCACGTGATACATGAAGGCGGCGACGCTGCTGTCGCTGGCGAGATGTACGTCGTGGGGGGCCTGCAGACACACAAACACCAGGGTCAGCCACAGGCTGAGGACGGCCGCGTCCTGCCAACGACGGATCGACCAGAAGTTTCTGAAACGTGGAAAAGATATATTTTGTATCTTCGGACATCTGCGTAATTTTATGAAATACGTTTACAAAATTTACAATATTTTCCGTAAATGGCATCAAAAGTGGACACAATTTTCAGAGTACATGCGGAATTATATATTCCGCATGTACTCTGAAAATTTTGTCAACCTTTGACTTTATTTATGAAATATATTGTAACTTTTGTAAACGTATGTAATGAAATTACGCAGGTGTCAGAATGTACAAAATCACAAGGCGTGTCTCGCTGATGGGCCGCCGCTGGCCATCTTATAGTACCTGCCTTCACAGGTGGATAAAACCACAGGTTCTTGAAGAACGGTTCATATTTCTGTTTAAGCTACCGGTGGACACGTTCTAGTATATCGTCATGCCTTCGCAAGCAATACAAATTCAGACCCATGGGGCGTGGTTTTACTGTTTATTCGATATTTATTGGTAAAAATAATTTTTTAATCGATTTTTTTACATCAATAATTCCATGTACGCCGTTTTAGTATTTATTCGGTATTGTTATGCCCCACCACGATAAAGGAGGGGGCATTTAGTGTTACCCTTGTCCGTCCGTCCCTCCCATCCGTCATTCCGTCCGTCCCGTCTTTCCGTCCGTCCGTCACCAACATTGTAACTCGTAAATCTTTTAACCCTTTTACCCCTAAGTAACTGAATGGGCTGCGATATGTTCGTTTTGCAACCAATCCAATCATCGCAAAATGATTTTCAGACTATTCCATTTATAAAAAGGGAGTATTTGCTTTTCTCAAAAACATGAAAATTACTTTCAAACAGTGCAGATCCTGATGAGACGGCTCGTTACGAGCCGGCTCATCTGGATCTGCACTGTTTGCATAAACCGATATAGCGGGCTTTCGGGTTCAAAGGGTTAAACCGTATACTAGCTACAGACATGAAACTTGGTATGTAGCTTCCTTATGATATCATGAGTAGATGTGCTATGTTTATTTCAATTTTTTAGTCGTGTCCCGGGTCATAATATAACTTTGCCTCGTTTACTATCAAAGCGGTAGGATGGGCACCCGTGTTCTACGAACACACTTTCTAGATTTATATCAATAATTAATATGCGCCGTTTAGTATTTATTCGGTATTTTTTTGTCAATAAATACTGAATAAATCGTAGAATGGCGCCATATACGGACAAGCCTACTTTGTCTGAACAA
>CM055268.1:123387079-123426246 GCA_029237695.1 Conchocele bisecta | reverse complement strand
TTAAACCACAACAAACAAACAAACAAACACATATTACAGGATTTATTCTACAAAGATTGTGCCAGTAGTTAGGGTTAGTATGGTTGTACTGGTGTATCACAATGACAATGTACATATGAGACACGCTGTGTGATCTTGTACATTAGAACATGTGCCATATCTCATGATATTTACACAATTTACGATATTTTCCGTAAATGACGTTGAAAGTTGATGAAATTTCCATGGCAAATGCGGAATTAATTCATTTACTATGAAAATGTCGGCATCTTTCGTTTTCGTCGGCATTTGTTTACAGAATTATCACAGTTTCTGTAAAGATATTTCATGAAAATCACACATGTTCTTATGTACAAAATCACATGGCGTGTCTATATTTGGGTGCAGTTTGTTTTGGTTGTTTACCCAAACAAATAGTGTCCGAATATTTAGGTTTGTTATGGTAGTAGATTCTTATCCAATCGTCTTTGAAATAAAATAAAAATAAAAATAAAGATTATTACAGTCGTACCTCTAAACTTCACGGATACTGGTCAGTGATTTTCCAGTATTCCAATCCCCGCCATATGCTTGAAATACTCATTCCATCCCACCCGTATTTGAATGAGACTTGAAACCGAGGCCCTATCGCTTTGACTTGGCTGGGTTAAACAAATAGGCCGTTAAACACCAATAAATCAAATCCCACCATAGGCATGAACACATTCTTTCCTAGTACATGTATTTCATTTCACTGATATTTCAGATTTGACTTCAAACCAATGGTCCTTAGTTGTTGCTGGGACGTTAAACATTTTCACATTGTTTTTTGCCGTCGAATACATCAATCAATTATGTTCGTGTCAGAAAGCTACTGTCTGGTGAACAGTCTAGACCCTGATGGTCAGAAATGTTTTCTTCTGAGCCAACGACAATCAATTAATCCAATCTCAGCTGACAGCATGAGGGCCATTATTGACGACCCGAGACACCCATTCACCGACGCCCAGTACACCACCTCTTGACGTGGCACGAAGCTAGTGTATGTACGGTTGGTGGACCTTCAGCATGTCCTGTCGATCTTTGTCCCACTCTCCCAGAGCCAGTCTCATTAACCTGCAGGCAAATATCGCGGAATATAACACCTTGCACATAATGACCTTTGGAACATGTTTTTCCAAATGTTATTAGTGTATCTCTCATATGTTTCGGTCTGTGTCAAACGCTGCAAGGGCTGAAGCACAGGCTGATCTGCATTTTCGCTGGTCGAAAGAGCAATACTGTTTGAAGTAAAGTTGTTTACCTAATCAGATCGTTATCAGACTACATGAGTGTGGTATTTGATCAGGAGCTGCACTGCTCACAAATCCCATTAGCCCAATGTCTCCAGTCACAGCCACATACTATATATTATATGATCATTCTGTTTAAGATTTGTATTCTTTTCAATCAGAAACAGAATATTAGAGATAAATTGCAAAGAAACCTATGAAAGTACAAATGTGTTGGTGTCCAGTTTAGTGAGGTTCCGCTGTAACCAGGTATATGGGTGTTCTATTATCCACGACTTGTTTGTGCACTGTGCAATCATGAACATACAGTACAGCTATAGATAAATGAGACACGCCAAGTGATTTTTTACCTAAGAAGATGTATGATTTTTCTTGCAAAAAGATATTTACAAAAACCAAGATATTTGTTTGTAAATAATAACGTGCACTCCATCATGTATTTATTATACACGAACATGAGGCTTATGATAATACACCTGGTTTACCTATTGTTGAACTCGTCCACTCACCTCCAGCAACTTTTTTTTATTAATCTTGTATTTAAGGGTAGGAATTGGCTCGAGGACCTTCCAAACCCGTGCATTTGCCGGAGCCCAAAAAGTGTCGGGCCAATGACCATTGGCCCATTTGTTTCCGAATTTACTAATATCTGCCATACAGTCGAAATATGTGCATTAAATGAAGGGGGCAATGAGGCGGTTAATTTAACCTAGCTAGTTCATTCTCTTATCGCACGATGCCGGTATGTCAGACCGTGAAAAGGGCTGAGTGTGAGTGCATGTGATATAAGGAGACATACAATTTCAACGATTAACTCCCCTGCATTTGGCGTTTCCAGTGCGCTTATCCTCGTTAAAATAATCATTGGGAACGCCAAATGGTGCGGGGCATGAGAATAATAAACATGCACAGATTTACACTAGTTGTATAGGTTATAAACAACCTGACACGGATGTAAATACACTTAAAACATAAACGCTGAGCTGCCGGTGCTAATCGTGGCATATTGCCTAAAACATAAATAAAACTGATATACTAATATGTGATCAAAGAAAAATGATTGCAAATGCAATGTAGTGTACGTATACAAAATCAACCCAGATCACATCTGAGGTGAACTGATTAGCACCGATATCTGCACAACATTAATAAACATACAGTTCTCTCCAAAAACAAACACAAATTACATTATTTTACACTTGTAAAATTGCGCTTCATTTGCAGGAAACAATTAAAACATAATTTACATGCGAGTTACTGAACTATGTAGGCATTACGAATATAAAACGTTTTTCCTTCGCTTTAAACTATCACAGCAGGTCACTATCGGACGTCAGGCAATGGAAACAGCTTAGTTTGCAGCTTGGTGGGTGCGGTACCAGACCTAAATTTGGCAAACGCACTCCGGTGGGAAACAGGCAGAATGGCTAGCAAATAAGCCTCTGTGCCATATCGATGGTCTAGTAACATAAGGTCGTAAGTGCTATGCTTTAGCATAGCAGGTACGACCTTATGTTACTAGAGCATCGATATGTATGTTTAAACGATATGTTCTTAGCTTGCTACTCCCCGAGGCACCACGGTCATTAAATAGGCTATGCGCCCACTGTTCGAGAAACCAATTTTCCAAAGCGTGCTTCACTACATTCATATCCAGTACGAAACTGAGCTGTATGTGTGAATTGTGATGGGACACTAAACATGTGGCGGCTATATCAATGGGTCGTGTTTTTTCGCTCAATACAACTTCTGAGACAAGCCATGTGATGTTCTACCTCAGGCATGCCATTTGTCATGTGAAATATTCACAGCAACTGTGATAATTTCTGTAAATGACGTCGAAAGTTGACGAAATTTTCATAGCAAATGCGGCATTTACTCTAAACATTTCGTCAACTTTCCACGTCATTTACGGAACATATCATAAATGTTGTCAATATGTTTCATGAGACATCGCATCTATCTAGGTACAAAATCACATGGCATGTCTGCGTGTATAATTTAACTTGAATACAGCCGGGTTTATGCCAACTAATAAAATATAATTCGACCACGTTATCCTGGCGTTGTTTACATGCCTTTGTTTGGATGGGTTGAGGCCTAGCGGTTAGAACATCTGACTTCCATTCCGGAGGTTGTGGGTTCAAACCTCTCCATAGACGTGAACAATACTAACATAGTATTTCCATCCCACTGGTCTGTCGGATGAGACTTGAAACCGTGGTCCCGGGGCATATTGCGTTGCTCTTGAGGTTCCGTACGTCTGTCCGTACATTTACGTCGAAAAGTTTGTAAGAGTTTCTCCAGTCGGTATGCCACGGGACATATCGATGTTTTATAAACCTACTGTCTAGTCTTTCTTATTTTTATTATATTTAATAAAAGAAATAAACAAACATTGCCGATGCGTGAATCGAACTGGGAACCCGCTGTTTCAAAGGCGGCGTGTGTACATGTACCCATTATACCAGTGGATCATCTGTTTACAGAGCTTTAGTATCACGTTTATGTACTCGACAGCCCTGTATTGTAACAATAACAAACGTCATTTCACCTACGACGAATATTGAGTTTTAAAAATAGCCTTTGTTTACAATACTATTTATACTAACAACGCGCCAGCACGAAGTGGCGGACCTATACTGTCTTGTCAATTGAGATGACTGATTCAGAATTCTTTGTCAGCAAATTTACTATATCGGCTTGATATACAGACCTATAGCGGTGTTTGCAAGCAGTCTAGATCCAGATGAGCCGTCTGTAACCAATAGTGTCCCGCCGTTTCTAAATAATGGTGTAAGTTTCTGTTTGGTTTCATTCTTGGAACCTGTGATCACTTGTGTATACATGTATAAGCCAAGTCACAGGTTGCTCATACCCGCATTGGTTAAAATAGGAATGTTCTGAACCCTGTCATCCCTAAATAATCTTGATATGGCAATTTTCCGACCAATCTACTCATCACAACATGATTTAGGGCTAGTCCATCTATGAAATGGGGTGTTTTTTCCCTAAAAACATGAAAATTACTTGCAAAATGTGCATATCCTGATGAGATGGCTCATTACGAAGCAGCTCATCTGGATTTACACTGGATCTACACTGCTTGTAAACACAGCTATATAGGTATGTACTGTCAATAAGTCCGTACAAGTTTCATTATCATCATATTACTTTAATATTACTTAACGGATTGTTTCAATATTAGTATGTGAACACTTCATACATGTGAACATTTGGAACAAACTCCTACCCTGAACATGATGAACATGATATTGACCTTTTTGGCTATTGTTACCGCTTTTCGTCCATCGTCCGTCCGTACACAATTGCTTCTTCTCCTAAACTGCAGGGTCGACAGTGGTCAAACGTCACAGTGATGAGTTGGTTTTTTTCGACGATGAACTGTATCGATTTTCAAAAGCATCCGATGACTTATCTTTCCTTGACGGCCATTTTTAATGTTCACACTCTGTATCCGTGTCGGTGCAATAACTCAAGTTATGCTTGACGGTCGCTGAAACACTTTTACAGTCACGTATGTCAAGGGGGTATATCCATGTTTTACAAACATAATGTCTCGTTGAAATTGTGCCTAAATTTGTCCATTAATTGTAAATTAGTAGTTTGTACATATACTTTGTAATTTGGAAGGTAATAAATATTTTGCTGACCTGAGTACATAAGATTGAAAGGTATTAACGTTTCTTGTCTCCCGAGCTGCTTTTGATACTCCCGGCATATAAAGTATGTCAGGGGTATATTGTATTCGAATTTCCTTCCGTTCGTTTGTAACATTTGTGTGAACGAGTTTACTTACTTCATGTCTCTGCAACCCTGTTACCGATTGACTTGAACATTGATATGCATGTTTCTCATCCTCCATATATTAATTGTGCACAATACATATAGTTCCCACAAGCTCAACGTCAAATTACGTATAACTGCTTTAAAGATCTTTGTAAAAATTCCATTTAATGTTTTAAGTACTTTGTATCTCTGCAACATTCACCCTTCACTCGATTAGCTTAAAATATGTATTGCTACAGTTTTCCAAATTACGCTGTCTGCATTTTCAAAATCATTGTCATAAAGTTTGTGCAAGCTTCGTCATCATGGTATAACTTTAACATTACTTGACGGATTGCTTCAATATTTGGAGATTTGGTATATGTGAGCATTTTGAAACACACTCATGCCGCTACTAACATGACGGAAACACTTAGCCAGTTTTTTTTTGCTTCAAAACGTTTGTACAAGTTAATTGTATTTGTATACAAGAAACCCAAATTATATCCTCAACGTAATAATTGAATGTTATAATGCATACTAATGTATATAGCATAATGATAAAACTCGAGTCTTTGTATACCAAATTTGTAACCAGGCGATTGCCGACGAGTGTCTCACCTACGAACGTCAAGGTCACCAAGGTCCGAGTCACCCGAATGACACTGGGTGGATATCGAACAATGTGAGGAAGCTATGCTATGGGTGAAGTTTGGTAATGATGACCCGACTAACGGATTAGGAGATACTCAACATGTGGACGTAATTGTTGATATCGTCGATGACGACGCCTATAACGATGGAATTGTGCTGCTATGTCTTACTTTCCACTTACGTGGGTGAAACAAAAATGAAAAGAACGTGACAATCCAAGAATAAAATAGCAATAACCCATGCTATAATAGTGTCTACAATAAGAAAGTTCAATATATTTGCTTTAAAGCTGGGGTCCCATCTATTAAAGGTACATCCCCACTCGGTGCACAAACTGTTCTTTACAGGAATTAAATAAGTGTATAATTGTGTCACTATTCCACCAGTTATAAATATTACTGCAAGTGCCCGCTATACAGATATAATCATTTAGTAATATTTGTTTTACTGATAGTGACTCGCGGTGGTATCAGGCTATTTTCATATGCATGTGAGACATGCTATTGTTTAATTATTTATACTAATTAAATGCGTCACCTGAAAAAAAGAATATATTCGACAGATTATAAAGTATGATCATTGCACTCCAACAAATAAATACAGAGAATAGAACAAATAGTAATGTCCGTTAACATTTTAAGGAAACACGGTTATCGCCCCTGATATCAGTGTGGACATTTACGTCTGATATAGTATGCATACCGTATGAATAATGCCAATATCAATACGTGGGGTAATGGTGAATGAATGTTTATATTGCCAGAACATGTCACATCTACAGAATATACACAACTATATGTCTCCCTATAGTGTAACCTACTGAGTGGGAATGTACCTTTAAGTACAAACTGTTCTTTTTATCAATTTAATAAGTGTATATTCATGTAACTATTCCACCAGTTTTAAACTTTACGAGTGCCCGCTATGCAGATATAATCATTCCTTAATTTTTAAATTACCAATAGAGACGCGCGGTCGTGTGACGCTGTTTTGGTATGCAAATGAGGCATCACATTTTTAAATGATTTATATCAATTAAATACGTCACCTGAATAAATAGTTTTATCGACATATTATAAAGTATGTTCATTGCACAATTAAAATAATTAGAATAAATAGTTGTTCCGCTAACATTCTAATGAAACGCGGTTATATAAATGATTAACAATAATGATAATGATAATGAATGTTTATTTTGCCCAAAAAATGTCATATCTAAATAATAAACGAATGTTTATAGTACAACCTGCTATGTGGGAGTCTGGCTAGGTTTAATCGCATACTGGGAACTTTTAGATTGTCACCTTTGCCATATGTGTAGAGCCAGATCAGTCTGCGCACCCGCGCAGTCTGATCTGGGTCTACACTGCTTGCATTTGTGTCAGTGAATCAGCCATCATGCTTCTTATAAATTGTTTAGTTCCGTATCAGACTGCGGGGGTTGGTATTTTTGTTCGGGGTACACAGGTCACTATTTCACCTGCCGCAAGTTGCATTAGTAACACTCCACCCACCCAGCTTGCCAACATATTGGGGCCGCTACGCCAAAATACTGGGACCGCTGCGGCCCAGCTGCGTCGCCTCTGTAATAGCAGGTGCGACCAGCATAGTCACAGATCAGCAGTACCGTTTTGTAAAGAAAGTTTAGTGCAACCATAAACACGTAATTCGTCGTTTAATATGGGCTATACAGAATGTCCATCCGGAAAGCGATGATACGATAACGATAGTACGATACTATGATGACTATAGTACGATATCACGATGCTATGATAACGATAGTACGATACTACGATGACGATAGTACGATTCTACTACAATACTATACCTACCTACTTACTATAACGACAGTACGATGCTACGATAACGATAGTACGACGGCCTAAGCGGAACATCGTAGTAAACAGATTACATTCTAATGTAACCACATACGGTCGGCATGTTGGTATAATGGTGTAATATACATGTACTGTTTTACACTCGTGGAAAACAAAATCAGTTCTAGTCATTGTATAGTCAAAGTATTTATTTAAATAAATACATTGACTACAATGATGACTATACAATGACCACATATGTTTTTAGCTCGCATGCACGAAGTGCATAAGAGCTTATGGCATACTCCCGGCGTCGGCGTCGGCGTCGGCGTCAGCGTCCACAAACTTAGCGTTGGGTAAATGTCTTATAACTTCTGTTTCCTTTCATGGAACACCTTAATATTTCATACATGCATTTCTCAGATGACCCTCTATCATGCTGTAGCAAATCCATGACCCACCACCCAACTTTTACCCCAAGGTCAAGGTCACAATCTTAGCACATTCATAAACTTAACGTTAGGTAAATGTCTTATAACTTCTGATTGCTTACATGGAACACCTTGATATTTCATACATGCATTCCTCAGATGACCCTCTATCATCCTGTAGCAAATCAATGACTCACCAGCCAACCCTTACCCCAAGGTCAAGGTCACAAACTTAGCACATTCATAAACTTAACGTTGGGTAAATGTCTTATAACTTCTGTTTCCTTTCATGGAACACCTTGATATTTCATACATGCATTCCTCAGATGACCCTCTATCATGCTGTAGCAAATCCATGACCCACCACCCTACCCTTACTCCAAGGTCAAGGTCACAAACTTAGCACATTCATAAACTTAACGTTGGGTAAATGTCTTATAACTTCTGTTTCCTTTCATGGAACACATTGATATTTCATATATGCATTCCTCAGATGACCTTCCATCATGCTGTAGCAAATCCATGACCCACCACCCAATCCTTATCCCAAGGTCAAGGTCACCATGTTAGCACATTCATAAACTTAAAGTTGGGTAAACGTCTTATTACTTCTGTTTCCTTTCATGGAACACCTTGATATATCATACATGCATTCCTCAGATGACCCTCTATCATGCTGTAGCAAATACATGACCCACCACCCAACCCTTACCCCAAGGTCAAGGTCACAAACTTAGCACATTCATAAACTTAACGTTGGGTAAATGTCTTATAACTTCTGTTTCCTTTCATGGAACACTTTGATATTTCATACATGCATTCCTCAGATGACCCTCTATCATGCTGTAGCACATCCACGACCCACCACCCAACCCTTACCCCAAGGTCAAGGTCACAATCTTAGCATGTTCATAAACATAACGTTGGGGTAAATGTTGTGTAACTTCTGTTTATTTGCAGGGAATGCCTTCATATTTCATACATGTATTCATCTGCTGACCCTCTATCATGCTGTATCAAATCCACGATCCACCACCGAACCCTTACCCCATGGTCAAGGTCACAAACATAGCACATTCATAAACTTAACGTTGGGGTAATTGTCTTATAACATATGTTTCCTTTCATGGAACGCCTTGATATTTCATACATGCATTCATCTGATGATACTCTATTGTGCTATAGAAAATTCATGACCCACCGCCCACCCTTTACCCCAGGGTCAAGGTCACAAACTTAGCACATTCATAAAGTTAAATTTGGGGTAAATGTCTTATAACATCTGTTTCCTTTCATGGATCGCCTTGATATTTCATACATGCATTCATCTGATGAAACTCTATCGTGCTATAGCGAATCCATGACCCACCGCCCATCCCAAATGTCTTATAGCATCGGCCTGTTTCCTTTCATGGAACACCTTGATATTTCATACATGCATTCCTCAGATGAACCTCCATCATTCTGTAGCAAATCCACAACCCACCACCCAACCCTTACCCCGACATCAAGGTCACAAACCTAGCATGTTCATAAACTTAACGTTGGGGCAAATGTTGTTTAACTTCTGTTTCTTTACAGGGAACGCTTTGATATTTCATACATTAATTCATCTGATGATCCTCTGAAATATAATTCTCAGCGTCTAGACTGGTGGAAGATTGAGCTACAACCTACTTCTCTTACATATTGCTCAAGATATCGCCAATATAATCCCTTTGAAATGCTCACTGTTCAATAAACGCCCATCTCAGGGGAAAATACACAATTTATCGCATGAAACGTGCGTAGTTAAAAACTAATCTCACAATCCCAGGATTCATTATCCTCATGATATTGACTTTTGTTATATATCCTTCCTTCCTATATCTCCAACATTGCAATCATGCGGTAGGACCGGACCCAGACTGCACGGATGTGCAGGCTGATCCCGGTCCTACGCTGAAGAGCAAATGTAGTAAGAGTTGTCTACCTTTAATATGGACCAAGCTTAAAACATTCCACTTTTCCAATCATAGGTTAGCGGCAAACTTATTACTCTCAGTGTGTGTGTTGTCACTGGAAACTGGGTTCTAAATATTTAGATGTCTTAGTGGTCTCTAACACGATATGAGACACGCAAGTGATTTTCGACCTCCAAGAACATGTGCGACATTTCGTGAAATGTATTTGCAAAAATACGATAGTTTCCGTAAAATGACGTCGAAAGTTGACGAAATTTGCATAGCAAATGCGGAATTCAATTCCACATTTGCTATGAAAAAAAAAGTTCGTCATGTTTCGGACCTCATTTACAGAACATATCACAGTTTCTGTAAATATAATTCATTAAATATCGCACATGATCTCTAACGTACAAAATCGCATGGCGTGTCTCGTATGTTAATATTATTTACATATTCATTACATATTTTGACAGGTGCAAATAAGCAGATGGGAGAGAACTGAACAGATATTTGTAAACAAATGTGTGTAAGAAAATACTTTCTGTTTAAATTCGTTTCTAACAAGACCCTGTTATAAATAATATAAAATGCGATTATATTTATTCATGACAAATACGTCATACTATTGAAAGCATGTATTCAATACTACTAGTTTGGTTTAATTGAGTTATGTATGCTTTATATTACAATCCCGCCGTCAACCGTCAGTTGTGTACAGCGTTATTGCCAAACTCATTCAATAACACAACCGATTTTGTCGCCAGCATTTTAACCCTTTCAACTCTAGATACCTCTTTCCTAATATCTGCAAACAGTGTAGATCATGATGAGCCGGCTCGTAACGAGCCGTCTCATCAAGACCTGCACCATTTGTGAATATTTGTTTTTATTGTTTTACAAAATGACCCGCTTTTCTGCTTAATGGAACAGTCTCAAACTTAACACGAAATAGGCCCGTTACTTAGGGATGTAAGGGTTGATTATGTTCTATTAACACAACGTATAGCACTCGTATACAATGACAGAACACTGAGCATGGTATGCACGGCATAGATTGGTAATGGCCATATACTTGCAAACACGAATTTCATGTATATATTGGCATTCTAAAACCCATTTCGGGCCTTGTTAAAATATTGAATACTTAAGTTAGAATGTAAATACACACGTGCTGGTTATTAATCTTCCATTGGAAAAGGTATCTAACTAATTCGTTCCCACGAAATAACAATTTGTTCCCTCAATTTAACAATTCGTTCCCTCGAATTAAACAAGTCGTTCCCACGAAATATTAACAATTCGTTCCCACGTGGGAACGGATCGTTAAATTGAGGGAACGAATTAATAAAAAAAATAAAAAAAAGAATTCTACGTCCCCTGCGGGACTCCGTACAAATGAGACCAAAAACATGTTTACTAGCTGGTCAGTAGAGCTGAAATGTTGTGTTCAAGTGATACATAGAATCTATCATTTTGTGTTGAGTAAATATGATATTTACATAGGATGCGGAACCGGAAAATGATTGTGAGGGGGGACCGAGTCTTGAGGGCCCAAATGGCCTGATATTGCTAGGGGCGTCCGGGGACATGCTCCCTCGGAAACTTTTGAAATATAAGAGGCGTGAAACGCCATTTCCTGCATTCTCATGGCACAATCTTCAGGGCCCAAGGGGCCCGATGTTAGTAGGTGGGTCCGGAGGCATGCTACCCCGGAAATTTTTTAAATCTAAGAGGCGTGATGTCAGTGGTGTCAGAAGAAACGATGCATAATTCATATAATATGATACGCATAATTACTGTAATAGATGCCGTGAGAAATGGTGTTTATGTGTATTGTGTCCAGTGTAGATCCAGATCAACCTGTGCTGATGCCGTGTAAATGTGGCTGTGACTGGAGAAATGGTGTTTATGGGTATTGTGTCCAGTGTAGATACAGATCAACCTGTGCTGATGCCGTGTAAATGTGGCTGTGACTGGAGAAATGGTGTTTATGGGTATTGTGTCCAGTGTAGATCCAGATCAACCTGTGCTGATGCCGTGTACATGTGGCTGTGACTGGAGAAATGGTGTTTATGGGTATTGTGTACAGTGTAGATCCAGATCAACCTGTGCTGATGCCGTGTAAATGTGGCTGTGACTGGAGAAATGGTGTTTATGGGGTATTGTGTACAGTGTAGATCCAGAATCAACCTTGTGCTGATGCCGTGTAAATGTGGCTGTGACTGGAGAAATGGGTGATTTAATGGGTATTGTGTCCAGTGTAGATCCAGATCAACCTGTGTTGATGCCGTGTAAATGCCGTGTAAATGTGACTGACTGGAGAAATGGGGTTTATGGGTATTGGCACAGGCATTCGGCGTGTTTCGGCTTTCATGGGGTGGGGAGCCTCCGCTCAATAGTCCGCCGTGGTATTATTGTATTCACCGCTACGGGCCTGCAGTTGAATCACGTTCATCCATATGTACGATCGATAATCCACTCGCTAATGTTCGCGGATTAGCTTCTCGTACATACGGACGAACAGTTAGCTAACTGTGGAAAAATCTCTAGCAGTTGAAATGCGTAAATCATTTACGAGTACATGTACATGCATATTTACATCATTTAAACACGTATAAAGCCACAAGTTAGATTAGGAAGTAATGTTTTCATAAAGCTGTATAGCTTCAATTTACATTGAAAATACCAGGTTAGTGACATTTCATATTTATTTGGCGAGACTAAGAACGCATCCGAGCCTAAATAAACTTGATGTATATATGTACTCGTAGTATCAAAATAACTATTTTTTTAGGGAAACTAATTGGGGAGAGAGATGAAAATTGGCCAGCGTGTATTCGCATAACAGGTTACCTGAAGATGATACTACAGTAGTCGATATGTATGTGGCTGATCTATATCTGCACCTAAATTCTTCTGAGGTTGTTATTTCAAATTGGGCAAAATATCGTTTCTACTACCAACAATAGTCTCCATTAATGAATGTCTTCCGTTCTTGGTATTGGCTAGGATCTGTGTGGTTCTGACTGGAGAAATTGTACTTATGGGTTTTGCGACCAGTGTAGCTCCTGATCAGCCTGTGCTTACGCTTCTAACAAGCAATAGTATAAGTTATTGTGATTCTACAGTCAATTTGGTGTCATATTGCCCGTCTGAATCTATATTCACCAGTACAATAGACCATATTGCATCACATGTGGGTGGTGGTCGGGCGAACGCGACGGCGTAAATTAAAACGGTAAACTAACGGTAGGGGTTCGTCCTTATAGGAATCACAATTTGCCTGGTTTGGCCCTCAGGTACGTTTTTATCTTCGGCTCTATTGTTACATGGGAGTTGAATTGGGTTATTGCCCATTATAAAAGTAGTAAGATTATTACTGATCCTACTGCTTTTGGGAAGGGGCCAAGTGATTCTGGTGTGGCGAGGTCCTGGCATCAGATCGGGATTATTCTGATTTCAGGGCTGAATATATAAAACATTTTATTTAAATATTAAATTCTGATTTTGTGACCCCCACCCCCCCCCCCCCCCCACATTTGTACATGTACTTGAACTTGTACAGGTAATATATGGGATTTTGTACTAAACCCATTGAGCCGGCCTTAAATGACCTTCGCTGTTGATAGGCTGTTAAACCCCAACAAACAAACAAACACACATATTGCATCACTCGCGAACATAATTGAAACGCGTCTTAAAGGTACATGCCCACTTAGTAGACACAAACTGTTCTTTATAAGAATTAAATAAGTGTCGCTATTCAAATGTCAAATGACCGGCCGTTAAACCCGAACAACAACAACACAACAACTTATCTTAATATTAGTCTGGTTCGTTTGTGGGCAATCTCATTTCCAGTGCCCCGGCTTGCCGCATACGAAACATAATCCAGGGCGTGAACGCTGACTTCCGACGTCGCCGTATTTTATTATTATTATTATTATTATTATTATTAGTAGTATTATATTATTATTAAATTGTGTGTTGCGACTATTTCTTTCCGTGAATATAAATATGTACACTTGCACGAGCATGTACTGTTGGTTTCCGATAAATTGGCAAGGGCACGTGACGTCACGGGGTCGGCGGGACTATGTCTATTATAGCTTTCTAGGGATAAATAGCCGTTTGCAGCCATTTAGCTTCTTACCGAATCGATGCCTTATCTAGAGCCAATTTAGAGCTTGAAAATGGGTGTGCTCCCGATAGCTTAGGAGATAATTCCAAATTACCAACTGGTTAACTAGTGAAACCACCGATTGAAAACCACAATGAAAGCCATATTTGTAAACGTAAAACGTTTTCGATAGTTGATTCATTTTGATTGCCCAGTCGTCCGCCAGCATTAGCAGTATTGTCCACAGCTCAGATGGTAGAGTGCTCGGTAAATGCATTCAACTTGCGTTCCTTTTAGTGCGAGTTCGAGCCTCGGACAAATATATGTTTTTTTATTATTCATATAACAGATTCAACATTACTCACTTGTACGAAAATGTCTTGGATAGAGTTTGACCAAAAACGGGTCCTTGTGACGTGTGCACTGTGTTTACAGCATCACAGATCAGAATGCACAGCACACAGTCAGATCAGGGCATGCGGTGTTCACAATTCATTTACTGAATAAATATTTGACTATCAAACAACGTGAAACAAAATCGGGATGTAGACACATTCTAAAATTGTCGCCAGTAGATAGTTCATAGAAACGACAGTACAAGGGGGTGGACTCAATGCACATCCTCGGGGTTCTTGGCTTCCAAATTACCAGCCCTTGGGATTGTTTCACTGTAAATACACCCCACACATTGTATGTACGTCGCCCCAGAGCAGGGAAATCATTGGTTGCACTTATACATTTGGTCCAGACAGACATATGGATGTAACTGAGACGATTCAAATGACAGTATGCAATTACGTCTTTATCAGTGTTTGAACCAATACAAAAACAATGTTTCCGTAAATTACATTAAATAATGTTAATAAAATAAACCTATTAACGACGGCAGATATCTATCTGGGAGTATGAAGTGAGGGACATAATTCAATAAAAAAAAATATAGCACAGTGTTGGTTTCGAACCCTCAACCCTCAACGTTGATTAATTAAACAAACAAAAAATAACTGTTACCACTACGCTACATGCATCAAGTATGAAACGTAATTATTGGTCACCATGGTCACAGGTGTGCGTATGTATAAAAACACTGCTTGTATGTTGTATTTGATAATGAAACACAGGTGCATTGATATCGATTAATATTGACTTGCTCATGCATGCATTACCAATGAGCACTTGCCGTATGCTGGTGTAGATACATATACGTATTCGAGTGCCTGTGCTCACTATTTTCTTTTTCAGCAAATACGTAAACAACAAAAGTGACAACTTGATTCAGAATATTCCTGAACGTTGCTTGAATATATTTCGGGCCAACATTGGTGACATGCATGCTACATCGTCATGCTAATGTCGGTTTTGCATTTTTAACACACCGACTTTACCTATTATGGTTCAACATGGAATTCTCCTGTGACCTTTGCCCTTTCCACTGTATCGGAAATCAACAGTACACGACATTCACAATTTAGTATAACGTGACTACGTGAACAAAACACGCCACTAAGCTCAACGTATGCTGTGTCCCACTCACTTGAAACCGTCCACATTGAAATTCATCATGTATGTACCTACAGTACATACTATGTATCCCATCTCGCACGGACACGGCTATGATGAAAATACAAACCTGAATTACATGCTTATCTACACATGTCGTTTATATAAACTGTATTACGTTGTGTCACAACAGGACATGCGTGCCATGTGTATATCCACAATATAGGTAGAAACTAAAAGAATATTACCCACATGTAATAAATTGCCAACTATCGGCGTCATTTCGGACACCCAAATTGCATTATCAAGGGCCCATACTATTTTACAACATTCGACGGAATTTACGGCAACTATTTGCATGTACATGTCTCACGCCAATTATAATTATGTACCTTCTATGACTGCGTCTTTCGCATCTGCAATATTCCCACTGTAAGATTGTCCTCCACAAAGTGCAGTTTTTCCAGAATCTTTGCGTGTTGATTATATTGTTCCTCATTACTTTTTCTATTACATTTTCGGGGTTTCTACAACAGAAGGAGCACTTATCTTTGAGACAATTCCGCAGATGCTGTTCAGCAGCTCCGCGTTGTTACCTTATAGACATTCCCCTTAAGCTGTTAAGCTGGTCCACGTCCATTACCGGTGGATTTCGTCGAGTTGTCGTGAATAGTAATTGTAAGCGCCACGAAATACGTTGTGTTACGTTGTCAAAGCCCGAGCATAGAACTGACCACTTCAGGTCGGCACGGCGAACCGCCCGTGCCATACAATCAGTCATGTGACCATCTCACTGGCCGTTACGCCTCATTAACGGGCACAATGTGCGTTGTCATGTTAAGACATACGTTCTAAGCTATACTACGGAACGCGAAGAACTTCCAATTCATAAAAATACCGTACAGCGCGTCTCATTGTCTAGCTGATTTTGCACACGACCCGTTGTCTGGTATAGTTTTGTGCCGTGTCAAACATTGAGTTGCTCATTCAACTAGCCGTGTTCAATTGATACGCGCATACATTCTTCAGTGCAGCTACTGCCGATATTTCACAAAGTGTTCTCTACTTTTTTCTTTACCGAAGGATTTACAGGTATGTATTAGATTGTTTAATTAATTATTTGTCCTCGATGTTGTTATCCGGCTATGTATTACTGACCTGTGTATGCTAATTGATAATTATAACAACTCGCTGTTCAAAATAGCTCTTTGTCTGTAAGTGACCTTGCTGTTGGAACGGACGTAAAACCGCAGTCAGTGAATCACATAGCTTGTATAATACTGTACATTTATATGCACTCTATCGCTATGTTGGTCTGAATAGTGTCCCCATTAGCTCACGCTATCCAGGTAGGTGCCCATACGTGTTCATGATATTCCGTCCCCTGATAGATGAATGGCTTTTTCATCCCAGCAAAGAGCTACACGCCATTCACGTTTAGCCGAACCCAAACCCAATGTATGACCAGTTTACGTTCATTTATTCCATAAAGTGACCAACTAAATTAAACATGTTTATGAAGCGACGATCTGAGTTTGGCCGCCGCGCAGTCTGAAATGAGTATATACTGGTGCGAATTACAATGCAGGCACATGGCGATTATATTTCGCATTTATCGTTGGTAAACCATTCGTTGTTGAATGTTTCCAACCAGCGTAGCTCCAGATCTGTAGCCTATTTCACCAACATTGCAAAGTATACTTTTCTAGCAAAGTATACTTTGAGGGAGAAATTTTCAATTTTAGGATAAATTTATTAATTGTTATTATACTGAATTTATTACATTATCACAGCCATTTTGGCTGTGATAATGTAACAAATTCAGTATAATAAGTCTGCATACTTTTAATCATCAAATATATGCAGTCGTTAGTTCTATATGAAATAATGCATTTCAGGAAAAATAAATGATTACTCTCTCAAAGTATACTGTGCTCGAAAAGTATACTTTGCAATGTTGGTGAAATCGGCTACAGACTATGTGTTACTTGATGGATTGCTTCAATGTCAAAAAGTTTCTTCAATTTTGACCTTTTACGTGTTTTAAGCATGCACTTCTCTGATGATTTGTGTGATGCTTCCTTTAGCACATGCCCATGATCATGTTACGATCAAATTATAATTCCATATAGAACATAATATTGAGCAATTTGGGATACTTGCCAAAAATGCAAGGCTAGTATACCTACCATAATTGTATGAATTTCTAGTAAACCGTGATTTTGAGGTACAAGGCTTGGTTCAGAAAAACGACAGAAATCCGGGGACTTTATATTAACCTATGGAATGAGGGAACTGTAATTATATTATGTCATCCTTTTAAATAAAAACATTGTTTGACGGCACATTAGAATCATTTCCTATGGAAGAGTAAAATGGAAATTAAAATTATTTAAAATTAAACAGCAAACCTGGGACATTTTCTGGCAATGAAGAAGTGCCGAACAGCCCCCCCCCTAACCTGAAATCCTGGATTTGCTTTCTGTTATTTTCACGCCTCCGACTAGAACGTCTCTTTGATAAAAAAAACAACAAAGCACACAGACATCCAGTGTTTAGTAGTAAGTAAATTAACAACGATATAAAGTAGGACTTCTTAAATTTGTAAATTAAACCTGTGCATCAGCGCAGCCTGATCAGGGTCTGCATTGATTGCAAAACTACTAGTAACATATATGCCATACATTCATATAACCATATTTACAAGTGGTCAATTACAATAATAGTTAACAGTTATCAAACGGCAATCGCACAGTTGATGCAATGTGATATTTTTGAAAGTCGCTAAACATTACGTGACATTAGAAGGTACATGCAAGTGGTTGCAGATACAGATACAAATCAGTAGGCTACGTCCCTGGGGCCCGTTTCACTAAACTTCGTACGACTAAAATGTTCGTAAGTACAACATTAAGATCTGTCTGTAAATTCCACATTAACAACGTTTTCCTGTAAACAATTATTGGATTTACATTTATTGAGCAGCCTATGCTCAATAAATGTAAATCCGTCAATTGAAATTTCCAGACGATCCTAGATTTGCACTTACGAACATTTTAGTCGTACGAAATTTAGTGAAACGGGCTACAATTATGTTCGCACTAAATATGCCTGTGACACAATACCAACACACTAAATACTAAATACTAAAACATGTTTGGCCCAGTGTCAACATGATGAGATATGCCAGCAGCCGCGTAATTAGCACTACCATATTTGTTATCTGTGATACGATTATTTTTCTGAATATTTCCAAATTTTAATTTATGTTCATTTTCGAAAATATTCGACGGTGAACCAGTAGTAAATCATATGAATTAAGACCTAGGCCCAGTTCTATCCGTGGCTAATTTTATCCAGAATACATGTACGTGTCACAGTTAATGAGCCAACTGTTTACATTTTCTTTAATAAAAGTAACGATTGCGGGCACACTTTCACGTAGAGCGGGGCCGGGTCTGACCGACCATCAGCACTAAACACGCCCCCCCCCCCCCCCCATCAGTAAACACGTTTAAACCTAAGTTGATATCCTATTTTGCGCATGTTCATTTCCCCGTGAGTTTAAATTTGCGACAAACAGTGCAGAAAGTATTGCCAATACGAATTAAATCGTTTTCCATAGAACGACATCTGTAAACCAAGACCTTTTCATAAATATGATAATTCAATATGTAGATCTACGTAGACACATAATTAAGTCATGAATACATGAACTCAGATGTACCCGAGTGTGTCTACGTATTTCGAAAATTGATATTATATTAAGGCTTGTCACGTTCAAATGAAAGTTAGTGTTACTCATCAAAATGCGTAATGCAGTCTAATCTATAAATAAATCCCAAAATCGGAACTGGGTTTGTACAGCGTGTACGGTTCCGTCTTAGACGGCCGAAAACACCCAACCCCGCTCTAATCTGAACGGGACCGTATACCATAATTAGTAAAGAGCTCACACATGCGCCCCGGGTTCGATCTTCAAGTTGTAAGTACATGTATATCTGATGGTCGTCGCCAGACAGGATAAGTTTGTTTTCTTTGAGTATTCCGGTTTCAACCCAAATTAATACGCCGACTACAATTGTTCTCGCGTTTGTTTGTAATTGTTATACATGTATACATAAAGTTTAAAAGAAATATTAGCATTATGATTACATAATACTGATTTTGTTATGTGTTATCTATAAATACAGGTCGTATGGTTATTTAGTTTCAAATGTCGTTCCACAAGTCGTCCATATAATATTATATCAAAAATAATAGTAATATAAAAATAATAGAAAAAGAAATACTACTTATTTCCTTGAAGGAAACCGAATAAAAAAAACTATCTGAACCACTATGAAAACAACTGTACAATTCTGCCACGCATATCCAACATTAAAATATTTGTGAGCCGTAAAGCGTACGGCTATAAATAGGACAACTTATTGCAATGACGCAACAATTCCAAGTGTCAAAATCATTAAGGCTGGTTTTCACAGAGCGCGGCCCATATATATTAAAAATATCCGCCCTCCCGTGTCACATTCCACAAACCCCGTGTCTGAGAACCACCAAAGTACATGTTTATGGCCTAAACATGCTAAATACGGTGTCATATTTCTGCCACCCACATAACGTGATAACATACTTGCTCAATCTTAATACACCGTATAAGTCGTCGTATAAGCTTTTTACGATATTTAATCAATTTTATTTTGTTCAATTCAGTATCTCCTTCTGACTAATTAGTACGTCGTCTTGATGCAATAATTATATAGTCAAGACGACTTCTAAGGTATCTGTATATTAGCTAGCTATACAGTGGAACCTCTCTAAAACAAACACCCTTGCGACATCGATGTGTTAAATTATGACCGATTTCCCTGTCAAATATCGCTTATGTTAATCAGTGTTCGTGATTGCAATGCACACGTGTGTGTGTTTCAGTGCTGTTGTATCGGAATTACAGTGAAACATCTCTAAACCGGACACCCTGGGGACCTCCCAGGGTGTCCGGTTTAGAGAGGTAGCACTGTACCACATTATCACTAACCATAACCCGTCCTATACCTGATCACGATGTGTTTCAAATATAATAGCTTCATAAATGTGATATAATATACCTATAACATATAATTATGTGAACCTGCCTCGCTACTCGGACATTTGATCACTCTGAGCCATAGTTGTGTGCTATCCGATCACGAACAGTATAACCTGCGATAAATACAACCGGGTCCAGGTATACATGGTATATGACGGGTCATTAAGTAGATAGTAGAAATATGCTACCATACACTTACATTATGTAAATACTGTTTCAAATCCCCAGGTGATTTATACATTAGTTTGGCGGTGCATGTAATGATTAAGTGGTACGATTATATCATATGTAAACACCAAATAACGGTCCATAATCGGTAGTGTTGCACCATCCAGCTGAGACAAAATGTACGTGTGTTGTCGTCTTAAAGGGGTATATCAGGATTTATTTTGAAAATACTATAACAAATAAAAACGTGTGTTCATCATGGCCCTGTGTAAAGTGGTTTAATTGAAGATATATGAGGATACTAGGACTGCTGGGTTGTTTCCATTCTCACCGATATCTGTACATACGTATCAGATTATCTATCCAGTTGATGGCAACAAGATGATGAAAACACGTTGTTGTTGTTTTTATGCCCCACCACGATAGTGGAGGGGGCATTTAGTGTTACCCTTGTCCGTCCGTCCCGTCCCGTCCGTCCGTCCGTCACGAAACTTTAACGCTCGGGTAAATGTCTCATAATTTCTTCATCCTTTGACCGATCTGCTTCATATTTCATATACACATTGCTCTAATGGTCCTCTACCGCCCTGTGCCATATCCACGTTCTTCCTGTCCCTGCCATCCCCAGGGTCAAGGTCACATACTTGGTGCTTCAAAAACTTTAACGCTCAGGTAAAAAATAAATTGACTTCGAATTTGGCCTCATTTATTATCAAAGCGATATGTGGGGCATCCGTGTTCTATGAACACATTTTCTAGTTTAAATCTTGAAATTTCCTTTTTAATGTAATGCGCTTGAATCAATTTCTCGCTAACCACATGGAGTTGCTCGTCAACAATGATATCCACGGATAGCTCTATTCAATACTGTCTATATATGAAAGCGAACCTTTGCAAACACTGTGGATCCAAATGAGCCGGCTCGTAACGAACCGTCTCATCGGGATCTACAGTGTTTGCCATTATTAAGATCTTGAAACAAAACATTGTGTTATTAAAGGAATAGTCCTAAGTTAACATGAAACATGCCACTGTATAATATTTCGGGGTGAAAATGGTACGTGACACTATAGCATACAGAAACCCAAATAACATTCATTGTACGTGTACCAATGAGGTTAGTTGCGAACAGTAACTCTTGCCACTCCCGTACCGTCCGTATAGACAGGAACACAGGTTAGATTCCAATAACAAACATCATGACTGAATATACAGTTCAAGGTTACTGAACCTATTGAAATAGGTAATTCGATTAAATAATTCATATCTGTAGAGTTAGATGCTAGGTTGTGTCACACGATCTGAAATAAACAGCATACCATCGTGTATGATATAATGACAATATTTCATGTTTGCATCGTGTGACTGCTTTCACAAAATATAATACATACCAGCGTATGTATTATGGTTACACGAGATCTTTGAACTTGCTTAAACAACTGTATAATATTGTATTCTAAACTCGCATATTTACACCAGTGTTTGTCATCTTGTAAGCTCATGATCACATATCCGTGTATCGTATTACGTTATGAATGTGTGCTCAATGGTCAGTAGGCCTGTTGCAAATACATGTACACTATTTCCACGTTTCTGACTGTGCCTGTAGAAGTTTTATGATCTATGGCCTGTCTAACTATACATTTAAACCAAATACGAAGTATTCACTGGCTGAATGGCGAACACCGTATTCCCTGATCAGACAGCGCGGATGCGCAGGCTGATCTTGGTCTACATTGGTCGTAACGGTCAAACTATTAAACCGTGGGTGGTTGGTCGGGCGAACGCGACGGCGTAAAATAGCGGTCGGGATTCCGCCTTATAGGAATCACGATTTGCCTGGTTTGGCCCTCATGTAAGTTTTTATCTTTGGCTCTTTTGTTACCTGGGAGTTGAATTCGGTTATTATAAAAGTAGTAAGAGTATTACTGATCCTACTGCTTTTTGGGAGGGGGCAAGTGATTTTGGTGTGGCGAGGACGTGGTCAGGATTATTCTGATTTTAAGGCTGAATATATATTTTTTTATTGTAAATATTCAGTTATGATTTTGGGATTTCCCCCCATTTGTACATGTACATGTACTTGTACATGTACTATATGGGATTTAGTACTAAACCCATTGACCCGGCCTTAACTGACTTGATAGGCCGCTAAGCCCCAACAAACAAACACACGAACATACTATTAAACCACATTTCTCCACAGCAATATTTCTTCTATTCTCGTACGTTATTGATATTTCCGATTATTTGATAAAATTCACTGTGTTCACCGGCGTGAAATGGCCTTAGCTGTTGATAGGCCGTTAAAGTCCAAGGCTGAAAATACTCAATAAATATCTCGGGGCATCGTTATTCCTGAATTAAACAACATTGCTGAAACATTTAGGGAACATTATCAGAATTCATGGGTAAAATTGCCAATAGAATAATGAAAAGAATAATGAAAAGTCATGCAGAGCATGATGTTATTAGCCGATCAAATCAGGGTTCAATATATGTCCACATTTTAGTAGTTACGGAATCTCAGGGAAAAGTGAGAGAAGTGTTGATTTCCTCCCCAACCAAATTCTCCCAGTTATATTTAGCTATCATTAATATCTGATCATAGCAATACTTATGGTAGTCAAATGTAAACAATATTATTCCAGTTGAAAGAATTAACCTTTGAATATAGATGAAGGCGTTTAGCATTACACAAATATGTAGCAACTCAACCGAAATCTCATAAATACCCGATTTTTGGCGGCCATCTTGAAAATATGATAATTATATGCTGAATATTAGTGTAGTTTAAGTAAATTCTTTAATATATCCATCAGAAATGTTTGTTAACAACTTACACCAATTTCCAAGTTAAGGACCATGACCTATTGGCTCATATATTGGAAATTTTCGACTTCCGTCAAGTATAAAGTTCAATGACCTTGAAATGACCTTCAACTTGGTTTAAAAAATGGCACCCGGATTTTTTGGAAACCTTAGACATTCAAGTTTATAAAAACACCGGGTGCCATAAATTAACACGAAGTGCCGGAATCTTATATATATACCTACAATTGTCCCTGGACTAGAAGGCACCCCGCCTAACTTTAGTGTTTATTTATAGCCAAATTGCAAACCGCCTAACTTTAGTTTACCGAACACTTGTAGTTAAAACGTTTATTTATAGCCAAATTGTGTTATTTCGCTATATTTAAAGTTTTCAACACAGACAATGGCCAAAAATGAAAAAGTATCCGGTTGATGTAATTTGGAAGTGATACAACAAATGTTGCGTTTGTAAATTACCGAATATAGGAGAAAAGGGTGGTTACAAACTTTTTCACAAACCAATAGATAACCAATATATAGCCGATCTATAAATAGATCGGCTAATAATAACGGTCGAAGCCGGATTAGAACCCACAACGTTCAGTTTCCAGACCGAACGTCTTAACCGATTGCGCCACGAAGCCCACATCCGGTGCAACAACGTTTATTTATGGTACATACATCTGACGCTTCAGTCATTGACGGACGTCTACATCACTTGATTTAAAAATTGAGGGTGTGGAAGCATACACATTTTGTTTCATAACACCTTTGTTCGTATCGTTTCAGTGATTTTATTACCGAGATGTTCGTTAGATGCCGACTAGCTAGGAACTCATTTATGTTAAACTGATACAAAAACTGTAACAGGGAGGTTTAGAGCAGTCGAGATGCGACTGAATGAAAACTTTTAAAGTAAGGCCTCTGTCCACACCTAAGCTGTAGTTTTTCTTCATAATCCCAGGATGTTCTCCGCGCAGGGTCTGGATAAACAAAGGGACCGGACGCCATTTTTTTAGCACCCGACTGTGTTTCAAATCCTCCCGCGCTGGACATGCTCTCTGGCTACATTACGGGTCAAATTGGAAGACGCAGCAAAGTAAGGCCTCTGTCCACACCTAAACATGTTTGCGCTGTTTTAATAATAACAGCTTAACTACAAATGCTTTATCCCACTTAGCATTCAGAAGCTGTAGTTTTTCTTCATATAAGATATGCAGATATAAGCCTATCCACACCCTGGTAAAAATTATACCCTGACAAAAGCCGTCTTCCGATGTCGTTTCAGTTCACCGCCATAGCTATGCCCCTACCACTACCCCCCACCCCTATTTTATTGCATTTTTATTTATTTTTTAATTTTTCGCAAAAGCGTATAGGCCCGGGCCTACAGTGCATATACGGAGCTACGCCACTGAATTATGGTTTATGTGGCCATTAGGTGAATTTATTAAAATCGTTGAGCGATTGTTTGAAAAATATATTACCGGTTTTTGCTCTTTTATTGCTGGCTAATATATAATATGAAAAGTCATGCAGAGCATGATATTATTAGCCGATCAAATCAGGGTTCAATATATGTCCGCATTTTAGTAGTTATTGAGTCCTCAGGGGGGGGGGGATGAATGAGCGAGTGAGTATTGGTGTTTAACGGCCTATCAACAGCTAAGGTCATTTAAGGCCGGGCCAACGGGTTGTACTATCCCGCATTAAACGGGTCCACGATGAGGAAAATTCCCAAAATCAGAACTCAATATGTCCATGCCACACAGTCACTTTAGTAGCTCGGCCCCAAAGTAATATGATTTGCCATAAGCTTATTACTTCTTAATGGAGCATAACAGGTTAACGTTTTCACTTGTTTATCCCTTGTTTATCGATTTAAATGGTTTAAATCGACTCGAAGCTTACGTTCAACGGCCGCACAAACTCGATTGAACTGCACGCCTTCCAATGATTTAAATACGCAGCGCGTTTAAATAGTCAATTACGTTTTTTTATGTGCGCATGGTCATTTAAAAAGGGGGCCATCCGTGATTTTTTGCGCGATGTCGGGCGCAAGACAATCAATAATGTGCGGCATTGACAATAATTAAGGGGGATTGCCGCAATCGCGCGTGCTGGATGCATCCCTGCCATCCCTGCATGATACGTAAACAAATCAAAGTTCGCTATGAAGGGCAATTCTTCGTTTTGATTGGTGGAACATTTTGTGAATATTAACTAGCGTCAAATGACGCGCATACGCGATCCAATGGGATAAACCCGAGATGCTGGGGTTGCTAGTCGGAGGAGATTTTGAGCAGAGGCCGATTATAAATTAGCCGAATAAACACATCTTACGCGATTATACGTGGCTGAAACTTGTTCTGTTTAATAAATAAAAGCTTTAAATTAGCCCAATAATCGGCGTATGTTGGCGTATATGGCCATTAGAGCCAACTATGGACTTCAACAACAACAACTTCCGGGTTCAATCTCTTCCGGCGTTCAGCTCATTACGTATTCAAAATTGTGTTATTTGGCTATATTTAAAGTTTTAAAAAATAATAATTGCCAAAAATGCAAACATTATCGGTTGATGCAATTTGGAAGTGATACAGCAAAATTCGCGTTCGTAGATTACCGAATAGCGGAGAAAAGGGTTGCTACAAACTTTTTCATAATTCGATGGATGACCAATATATTAGCCGATCTATAAATAGATCGGCTAATAACAATAATTATATTCGAAACAATGTTAAACCCTACCCCACACACCTGCCGCCCTCGGCTGCCGGTCTATCATTGCATGCACTATTGAAACCTGTTGTAAAATCCCATAGTGAGAATTACGGTAAATGATCCATGGGTTTATACAGACGTCCGTTTGCTATACAGTCAATCTGTCATTTACCTTCTTAAAGTCACGGATATCAGCGAGTAATTTTATTGTATCTCAAATGTAATTTTATATCCATTTATGAAAGCAAGACGTACGAAAATTTACACAAACAATATATCCTCGACCGGGGCAGTATGTGAGATTGTATTGTTGTCTCCAGACCGGACACGTGGGTTTCCTCCGGATACTTTGGTTTCCTCGCACATTGAGGACCACCCATAGGCCTCCATCTGTGCGAACGGAGAGCTCTCGTGCTTGTTTGTAATCGTTGCAAACGAACGAACGCTCAACATGTCCAGTGTACAGGCACTTTTTGACAACCCCTCATATACACAGACATTCGGCATGTTTCGGCTTCCATTGGTATAACTCTATATAATTATTTGAACAAAGCTTCTAACTTTGGTCGGACACGACCACGTAGCATAACAAAATATCATGTTTAAAATTATAATGTGTTATGCATTCTATGTATTTCTGCCGGATATCGATAATTCTCAAATGATCATATGAACTTGCCACTACAATAATGACTTTAGAGCTTTAAACACATTATTTCATTTGTTATGATACGAGGGTGTGTCGACCTATAGGTAAAGGAGCTGTAATTAGATATTATTTGCATAAATATGTTCTAACTATGTTATTTTAGCAAGATAACAATACTTCTCAAAACGAACATGTGCACATTCCGTCAAATTATTTACATTAGCGTTAATAAAATTTGTTATGAACGAGGTATATACACAGATGAAAGCCGAAACACGCCGAATGCCTATGGGTCGTAGACGTTCTTTGAGAATTCTGGCCAATTATGAAGATGTTTACTACATACATTGCATTTAGTATTATAGAATACAATTTATACTTGCTTTCTATTCTTTCAACAACATATTGTCTTTAATAGTCGATGCCTAAAATCGGTTGAATGAATTGTCATAACATTAAGACATTCTGAGGACATTGATATACTCTTTATTTATTTTGTTACGCCTTGAAGTTTATCCTACACCGACACAGTGATGCAGGGCTCCAGAAAAGGTGCGTATTGGCGAATTTTACGCACTTATTTTAGCAGTATACGCATTGATTATCAAAAGTGGGAGTACAAAATACTCACAGCAATGTGAAAATACGCATTGATTTTCAAACGGAGTAATGAAAATACTGTACTAAAATTGAAAATTTACTTAGTTGAGCTGCATCTCAAATAAGTGAAATTTTAAATTTGTTTTATTTTTTTATCATTTGTTCCCGATTTAATACGGAAGAAAAATAAATAATACATTTTAAAAGCAAAATACGCATTGAATTTGAAATCTGGGGGTATAAAACTCTTCATATACAAAACTTATCTGGAGCGCTGACTGATGGTTAAATGTCTAGCTGTCTGATGTCTGTGTAGATGGCAAATCCTATGTAAAAGCAACAGGGTCTTTGCACAGAGGTGGGGGAAGTGGGGTAGGGGACACCTACATGTAGCCCCCTCAATAATTCTGTAATAAAGCACATATTCTCATTCTCAAACTTGCTTAGAATGCAGGAAATGGCGTTTAACGCCTCTTAGATTTCAACAATGTCCGGGAAATGATGCCCCTGGACCCACGATCAACAACGGGCCCATTGGGCCCTCAAGACTGGGCCCTGGGAATTCAGGAAATGGTGTTTCTCGCCTCTTTGATTTCAAAAATGTTAGGGGGAGCATGCCCCCGGACCCCCTAGCAACATTGGGCCCTGAGAATGCAGGAAATGGCGTTTTACGCTTCTTAGATTTCAAAGATTTTAGGGGAAGGGGCCTAGTGACTTGATGTGGTATGGATCTGGCGTCAGGTCAGGTTAATCTAATAATTTTGTTCTCGATGTAAATATTCCGTTCTAATTTTGGGATTTTCCCCAAATGCAGCAGGTTAAAACGTGATCGAACCCGTTTGCCCGGCCTTACATGACATTGATAGGCCGTTAAACACTAATAAAAAAAACTAACAAACAAAACCCTTATCCCTTTGTTGATTTTTTTTCTGAAAATCTGTCCTGCTTTCCCTAAATGACTACAACCTTTTCAACACTACTTAATTACCTCTATTGATATGTTTGCACACTATATATTAATCCAATCATCATAACATCATTTTCACACTAGTCCATTTACGAAAAATGTGTGTTTTTGTTCTCAAAAATATGAAAAATACTTGCAAAAAGGTGCAGATCCTGATGAGACGGCTCGACACGAGCCGGCTCATCTGGATCTACATGTTTTGCCAATATAGTGTAGTTATAGCGATGAAAGCGGAAACACGCCGAATGCCTGTGTTCTGAGCCAGGTGCTTGTCCAAACATTACTTTTAGGGCTTAGAAACATTTTGACGTAAACAATGGCTAAGTCTTTCCACAACCATGTGAAGGTCAAAACGTTTATGTTAATTTAAAAACTATTTATTTCAAATCGTATACATGTATATATATGCATCAATATGGAACGCTATGACTGTCTTATGTAGGCTCACATCAGTTGGTATTGTGGTCCCGTCATTTGGTAATCAATTCCTTTGGGTGGGATTATTTCGCGTATTATAAATGTCAAAAGCCGCAATAGTGTCCTGTGTTATCTCCCCTGCCTGCGAATATTGCAATTTTGAAATGTTATTATAATTATTACATAAAATGTATAACGTTTTCTACAGCAATACATATTTTATAAAAAAAATATACTTGTCATATTCTGCTTTATGTGCAATTGTTAACATTTAACATTCCAAACTGCGTGTATGACACTGACTATACAAAAGACCATTACCTGAATAATTAGTTTTCGTTATATCAACCGCAAGCTGACCTGTTTCCTTTTGCTTTTTTTTACACAATGCGGTAACATTTGTTTATCGCTCACCTGACTTTAGTCAGGTAATTTTGTAGCTCGTTGAACGAGTTCAATAGAAATGAAAATAAAAGAAGGATATGCTATCGTATATTGTTTATAGCGGGGAAATAATAGAATATAATGTATTGACTTAAACTCATACAAGTTTCTCGTCATATAAACAAATACATGTACATGTATACAAAATAGCGACGTAAACTTGAACAAATGAAACAATACATGTGAGTATGTAGTAAGCCGAAGATGTACGATTTTGCATAAAACATATGTACATTGAAACCTCGCTAAACCTGACACCATGGGAGGTTCCCAGGGTGTCCGGTTTAGCGAGGTTTCACTGTAAATCAGGCATTTGATTCTTCCGAGTCATAGTTGTGTGCTATCATGAACAGGCATTATCACCCGAGATAAATGACCATGAAACCCAACAAAATTATGATCACAAATGTTTCTGGTTGTTCGGTTTAGGGGTTCCACTGGACAAAAACTGCGATATTTTGTTCCGTAAATGATGTGGAAAATTTATGAGATCTTCAGTGCAAATGCGGAATACTGAATAGGACGTTATTTGTTCTGAGCATTTCGTCAACTTTCGACGTCATTTACGGAAAGTATCGTAAATATTTTTCATGAGATATCGCACAGCTTAGGTACAAATAAAACTCATATTGCTTGTATGCATAGCATTTTGTCCAGCGATACATACCTGAGGCTACGTGATAAAAAAAAACTGACTTATTATAATCTAATGAATGTGTAATGAGTCCTGCCGAACTTCCACGGGACCCAGACTTGGCGTATATACAATGGGTTTTTGGCAAGAAAAAGGTCATGTTAATGGGGGCATAGGTGTGTTCCAAAATGCTCACATGTATCAAGTAATATTAAAGGTACAGCATCACTACATGCCCACTCAGTAGGCACAAAATAGTATATATAGGAATTAAATAAGTGTGTAATTGTGTCACTATTCCACCAATTCTAAAAATTACGCTATACATAATCATTTAGTAATATTTATTTTACTGATAGTGACTGACGGTGGTATCAGGCTATTTTCATATGTTTCAAATGTTTTTATGTGATGTAATTCAATCAAATATTGATTTTATTGCGACAAAACGATTTTCCTATGGGAATTTAACATGGGACAAAAGGAGCTGGAGGGGCTGCAGGAGGAATCGAAAAACGAAACATTTTCCGAAACCTGTGATAGATAGCTTGGAAATGATGTAACTAAGAAAACAAAAGTTATATTTTGAAAATCGGCCCACAAATTCCAAAACTATTTCAAAAAATAAAAAATCTATTTTTAGCCCCCTATATTAAATTCCCATAGGAAAATCGTGTGTGTGGGTGGGTTTGTTTGTTTTGTTTTGTTGTTGTTGTGGGGGGGGGGGGGGGAGTGTTGGGTGGCTTTTTTGTTATTGATGCAAAAGTACATACATTTTAACATGATGCCATCGGGACTTGAAGCGCCAAGCGTTTGAACTGCCCGGAAAACATGCACGTGGTGCAAAACTGTATGTTTTATAAATTTCCATCTGTGTTTCACAGCCGTCAGTTACTGCCGTCTCTATATGACATTAACTGTTGCTGGCACGTAAAAACTCGTTCACTTTCACAATCATTAATAATACATAATAACATGAAAAACGCAGAAAGCGGCGGAATGTTTCAAAATTTGCATAGATCTACGCCTAAAATGTAATCCTATAACACGGGCCCGATATTTCGATTCATTCCGAAATGTGTTTCCCGTGAGACTCGAAACCTGGGGCACGCTGCACTAAACTTCATACGACTAAGAAGTTCGTACGTGCGAAGTGGAATTTTACAATAATATTTGATCGGTTACCTGTTATTTGCAAATCGTTCGTCGATGTGCCCACATTTAATTATATATACATGTAGATTTAAAACGGTAGCACTCGGCATGTTCGGGAACCACGTTCGGGAACTACTTGAGAGAAGTAAATCGTACGAAGTTTAGTGAAACGGGCCCCTGATCTCGGAATAAACGCGTCAGCTCCCGTACCGCGTCGCTTGGCGATATTGATTTTGATACATTTTCTGTGAATGATGTCGAAAGTTCACCGCCCGACGTCATTGATGGATTTAATAATTAGTTTTGAATGGGAATCCGTTGGCCCTGTTCCACCTGGTGGATTTCGTTAGTTTTGGTTAGTTGACGTAGTTTTGTGCGACTGCTATTAATGCTCAATCATTACACACGACAGAAATCGTCAATTATCTACACATTCACCAGTTCCGAACTTTCGGACAACTTTTATACCGTCAAAAGAGTAAATTACCGTGCGTATACGCCCGCCCCGTATACATATGTATCCCGCCTCTACCCCTCTACCCGCATTGCTACCGAGCCCCGCCCGCCCCGTTATGGAGCCACGCCCGCCCCTTACGTTATGGAGCCCAGCCCGCCCTTTATACATATGTATCCCGCCTCTACCCGCATTGCTACGGAGCCCCGCCCGCCCCGTAAACATATGTATCCCGCCTCTACCCGCATTGCTACCGAGCCCAACCCACCCCGTTATGGAGCCCCGCCCGCCCCTTATACATATGTATCCCGCCTATACCCCTCTACCCGCATTGCTACCGAGCCCAGCCCGCCCGCCCGCCCGCCCGCCCCCCGCCCGCCCGCCCCGTTATGGAGTCCCGCCCGCCCCTTACGTTATGGATCCCCGCCCGCCCCTTATACATATGTATCCCGCCTCTACCCGCATTGCTACGGAGCCCCGCCCGCCCCGTAAACATATGTATTCCTCCTCTACCCGCATTGCTACCGAGCACCACCCGCCCCGTTATGGAGCCCCGTCCACCCCTTATACATATGTACCCTGCCTCTACCCGCATTGCTACCAAGCCTCTACCAGCATTGCTATGGAGCCCCGTATATATATGTATCCCGCATCTACCAGCATTGCTATAGAGCCCCGCATACATATGTATCCCGCCTCTACCAGCATTGCTATGGAGCCCCGTATACATATGTATCCCGCCTCTACCAGCATTGCTATGGAGCCCCGTATACATATGTATCCCGCATCTACCAGCATTGCTATGGAGCCCCGTATACATATGTGTCCCGCCTCTACCCGCATTGCTATGGAGTCCCGTATACATATGTGTCCGGCCTCTACCCGCATTGCTATGGAGCCCCGTATACATATGTATCCCGCATCTACCCGCATTGCTATGGAGACCCGTATACATATGTATCCCGCCTCTACCAGGATTGCTATGGAGCCCCGTATACATATGTATCCCCCCTCTACCAGCATTGCTATGGGAGCCCCGTATACATACATGTATGTGTCCCGCCTCTACCCCCATTGCTATGGAGCCCCGTATACATATGTATCCCGCCTCTACCCGCATTGCTAATGAGTCCCGTATACATATGTGTCCCGCCTCTACCCGCATTGCTATGGAGCCCCGTATACATATGTATCCCGCCTCTACCCGCATTGCTATGGAGCCCCGTATACATATGTGTCCTGCCTCTACCATCATTGCTATGGAGCCCCGTATACATATGTATCCCGACCCTACTCGCATTGCTACGGAGCCCCGTATACATATGTATCCCGCCCCTACTCGCATTGCTATGGAGACCCGTATACATATGTATCCGAATATACCAGCATTACTATGGAGCCCCATATACATATGTATCCCGCATCTACCAGCATTGCTATGGAGCCCCGTATACATATGTATCCCGCATCTACCCGCATTGCTATGGAGCCCCATATACATATGTATCCCGCATCTACCCGCATTGCTATGGAGCCCCGTATACATATGTATCCCGCATCTACCAGCATTGCTATGGAGCCCCTTATACATATGTGTCCCGCCTCTACCAGCATTGCTATGGAGCCCCGTATACATATGTATCCCGCCTCTACCAGCTTTGCTATGGAGCCCCGTATACATATGTGTCCCGTCCCGCCTCTACCAGCATTGCTATGGAGCCCCGTATACATATGTGTCCCGCCTCTACCAGCATTGCTATGGAGCCCCGTATACATATGTATCCCGCCTCTACCAGCATTGCTATGGAGCCCCGTATACATATGTGTCCCGCCTCTACCAGCATTGCTATGGAGCCCCGTATACATATGTATCCCGCCCCTACTCGCATTGCTATGGAGCCCCGTACACATATGTATCCCGCATCTACCAGCATTGCTATGGAGCCCCGTATACATATGTGTCCCGCCTCTACCAGCATTGCTATGGAGCCCCGTATACATATGTATCCCGCCCCTACTCGCATTGCTATGGAGCCCCGTACACATATGTATCCCGCATCTACCAGCATTGCTATGGAGCCCCGTATACATATGTATCCCGCATCTACCAGCATTGCTATGGAGCCCCGTATACATATGTATCCCGCATCTACCCGCATTGCTATGGAGCCCCGTATACATATGTATCCCGCCTCTACCAGCATTGCTATGTAGCCCCGTATACATATGTGTCCCGCCTCTACCAGCATTGCTATCGAGCCCCGTATACATATGTATCCCGCCCCTACCAGCATTGCTATGGAGCCCCGTATACATATGTGTCCCGCCTCTACCAGCATTGCTATGGAGCCCCGTATACATATGTGTCCCGCATCTACCAGCATTGCTATGGAGTCCCGTATACATATGTATCCCGCCTCTACCAGCATTGCTATGGAGCCCCGTATACATATGTATCCCGCCTCTACCAGCATTGCTATGGAGCCCCGTATACATGTGTATCCCGCCTCTACCATAGGTGGAAGACTCGGACCTACGACACAAAAGAAATGCCTAATAAAAAAATCCCAGAGACCAAGTGGGTGGGGTAATGGGATTTTTTTAATATGCATTTTTTTGGTGTCATAGGTCCGAGTCTTCCACCTGTGGCCTCTACCGGCATTGCTATGGGGCCCCGCCAGCCCCGTATACATACATGTCCCGCCTCTACCCGCATTGCTACGGAGCCCCGTCAGCCCCGTATACATATGTTTCCCGCCTCTACCAGCATTGCTATGGATCCCCGTATACATATGTATCCCGCCACTACATAAAATCGAAATAATTGCGAGCACTGTTGTCCGCCTGTACGGGCGATAATCCGCAAGCTAAAGCTCGTAGATTTTCTCCCCGTACAGACGGACGAACCGTTCTCTAAATAGTGCCTGTACACACAGACCCTTGCCTCACATATAATAACTGAGAGTAGATATCTATATCTGCTACAACATCGCCTCCTTACGTGCCCACACATAATCATAGACCTCTCGCAGGTATGCCTAGCTACACTAATTCACCTCCGATATGTTATCTACGGCTACAATTTGACCCATTCAAAAAGTGCGAGCAAACGAAGTGAATACGTAAACCTATTGTATGTAGGTCAAAATATGGCAAAGTGTATATTTTATACATTTAAACAAATAATCTTTGATGTATAACTAGTAATTTGCCAAAAATAATAGAACAGGAAAATCATTTATCCCATGGAAGCCATACTTGTTCAACATAACACATAACGAAACAAAGCTTTCAAATGCATAAGATAAACATGTAACTGCCAGATTGAGAGGGTAAAATAGCCAGTTCTCCATGTGTATGTTTTTATGCCCCACCACGATAGTGGAGGGGGCATTTAGTATTACCCTTGTCCGTCTGTCCGTCCGTCCGTCCGTCATAAAACTTTAACGCTCGGGTAAATGTCTCATAATTTCTTCATCCTTCGACCGATCTGCTTCATATTTCATATACACATTGCTCTAATGGTCCTCTACCACCCTGTGCAAAATCCACGTTCGTCCTGCCCCACACCAAGCCCAGGGTCAATGTCACATTTTGTGCTTCAAAAACTTTAACGCTCAGGTGAAAAAAAAAATTGACTTGCAATTTGGCCTCATTTATTATCAAAGCGATATGTGGAGCATCCGTGTTCTATGAACACATTTTCTAGTTTATTAATAATGTATTGATACAGTTTTTACAGTTTCATATACGCTGGATAAACGATAGCAAAAATCACTCTTCTTTAATGTGTTACATTAAATACATGGGGTTAAGTTGTTACCCTCGCGAGAGGTATGGAGCGGGGTAGCAATTTGGTTTTTTAAGATATGCCAAGTCTCCCAGAGTTTCCGGAATGCCCCATAATGCACGAGAGTGCGTTTCTATGGAACCCCGCAGGGGACATGGATTTTTAGCTCACCTGAGCAAAGCTCATGTGAGCTATTGTTATGGCAAAGTGTCCGTCGCCCGTCGTCCGTGTCCGTCGTCCGGCGTCCGGCGTCCGGCGTCCGTCGTCCGTCGTCCGTCCGTCCGTGAACATTTTCAATCATCTTCTCCCGAACTGCTGAGCCGATATTGGTCAAACTTCACAGGGATCATATATTGGTGATGCCTTAAACAATTCTTAAAAAATCTTCTTCTCACGAACCGCCAGGCCGATTTCGACGATACTTGGTATGAATGATCGATAGTTAGCGCTGTTTCAGATTTGTTCATATGGTGGCCCGTGGGTCAAAAATGGGCGTCGCCCGAGGGGTCAAATAGGGGTCAAATTTTATTTTTAACCGAATATAGTCATATAATATATCAAATCGAAGGTATCGACGAGACAATCGCTCTGGAACATTTTCTGTCGAAATCATATGATTACGTCATCCAAGATGGCCACCGATAGTTCAAATGGTCATTCTTTTACTAAAGATTTCAAACGTCTTCTTCTTGTAAACTGCTTGGCCGATATTGGCCAAACTTAACTGTAATGGTCTGTGGTTGAAGCCTGTTCATTTTTGTTAAAATGGAGGTCATCACCAAGTGCAAGATGGCCGCCGTTGAGAAGTAGGTCAAATTCTTAAACAATCTTCTTCTCACGAACCACCAGGCCGATTTCGACGATACTGGGTATAAATGATCGATAGTTAGCGCTGTTTCAGATTTGTTCATACGGTGGCCCCTGGGTCAAAAATGGGCGTGGCTCGAGGGGTCAACTAGGGGTCAAATTATATTTTTGCCCGAATATGGTCATATAATATATCAAATCGAAGGTATCGACTAGTTGATCACTCTGGACCATTTTTTGTCTAAATCAGATGATTTTGTCATCCAAGATGGCCACCGAAAGGTAAAAAAGTTGTTCTTTGACTAAAGATTTCAAACGTATTCTTCTTGTGAAATGCTTGGCCGATATTGGCCAAACTTAACTGTAATGGTCTGTGGGTGAAGCCTGTCCATTTTTGTTAAAATGGAGGTCATCACCAAATCCAAGATGTCCGCCGTTGAAATGTAGGTCAAATTGTCAAACAATCTTCTTCTCACAAACCTCCAGGCCGATTTCGACGAAACTTGGTGTGAATGATTGATAGTTAACGCTGTTTCAGATTTGTTCATATGGTGGCCCCTGGGTCAAAAATGGGCGTGGCCCGAGGGGTCAACTAGGGGTCAAATTATATTTTTGCCCGAATATGGTTATATAATATATCAAATCGAAGGTATCGACTAGTCTATCACTCTGGAGCATTTTTTGTCTAAATCAGATGATTTTGTCATCCAAGATGGCCACCGAAAGGTAAAAAAGTTGTTCTTTTACTAAAGATTTCAAACGTATTCTTCTTGTGAACTGCTTGGCCGATATTGGCCAAACTTAACTGTAATGGTCTGTGGGTGAAGCCTGTCCATTTTTGTTAAAATGGAGGTCATCACCAAATACAAGATGTCCGCCGTTGAAAAGTAGTTCAAATTGTCAAAAACATCTTCTCACAAACCGCCAGGCCGATTTCGACGAAACTTTGTATGAATGATGGATAGTTAACGCTGATTCAGATTTGTTCATATGGTGGCCTCTGGGTCAAAAATGGTCATGGCCCGAGGGGTCAAATAGGGGTCAAATTTTATTTTTGACCGAATATGGTCATTTTATATATCAAATCGAAGGTATAGCAGTAAATCACATGCACATTCGCAATAAATGTTAGATCAGAAGGTACCAACAAATTCTGCGGAACATTTGAAGTTGTAAGTGAAGAGTCTTTGTGAAATCAAGATGACCACTATGGAGGCTTTTAGGTGAGCGATACAGGCCCATTTGGGCCTCTTGTTTGTAATTAATTCGTTCCCACGAAATAACAATTCGTTCCCTTAATTTAACAATTCGTTCCCACGATATAACAATTCGTTCCCTTAATTTAACAATTCGTTCCCACGATATAACAATGCGTTCCCTCAATTGAACAATTCGTTCCATCGAATTAAGTCATGCGAACGACATGGGAACGAATTATTATTTCGTGGGAACGAATTGTTAAATTGAGAGAATTGTTAATCCGTGGGAATTAATTGTTAATTAATAGGAACGAATTGTTAAATTGAGGGAACGAATTGTTATTTCGTGGGAACAAATTAATAAAAAAAAAGAATTATAAGTCCCCTGTGGGTCTCCGTACGTTTCAGTCACTCTCGTTTTAAAAGGAGGAGTGGGGTGCATGCCCCCGGAACCCTCTAGCAAAGTACACATCACTTCGCTCGGAGGTAAGCCTCGCTTCGGCTCAGAAAAATCTCCAGAAAACTGCTTCTTTCAACTTGTCATATCATATCTGCTCTCGTAATTTCTTGGTATAAACATATTTATTTATTGCATTCACATACAAACATTTACATAGGTAGTAGTTTGGATTGGATTGTAATTCCTTGACGAGTGCAGCCACACTTGTTGCAGACACTGTCGAGGTCAATACTCTCAGACCGATCCACGCCCCTTTGATCGAAAGTAGTTTTCTGTTTTCTTCATGCGTATCGATATTAAAGGTACATGCCCACTCAGTAGGCAGGACATGTTCTTTACAGGAATTAAATAAGTGTGTAATTGTGTCACTATTCCACGAAACCGATGTGCTAATGATTCTTATCGCAGGATGTATAGTATATAGGAAGGCGAGACATTCGCCATCTTGTTTTGCATGTTGTTTTTTTCAACCAACGGAAGTGACGTAAATTAGGCTACCTTTGACTGGTTTCGTGATTTACCTTGCTGTTCACCAGCTGATTTTGTTTTTGTGCAAGATCGACAGTGCCTGTGCTGACATACAACATGGACAGTCACATTAACATGAGCACATGGCAAGAAATAGCCCATATTAATGTAATTTACAATATTTAATTCATGATTACCTATTCAGATAAGTGACAAAACCAATCACGAAACCAGTCTGTACTTCCATTGGTTAAAAAATGGTTCCCAGCCTACATGCGGCTTAACTGATCAGTAGGGCTGCAATGTGTGATGCTGTGGTTATGCAGTAAATATAACATGTATGTTGATTTAATATGACATTTATTAATGAAATAAATAATTTGTTTGATAAATATCATATTAAAGCATCCCTCTTGTAAGAGCATCTGTTTATAGTAAAGTCGTTGGCTGATTTAATAAGAAACACGACACAGCCTCGTTTCTTATGAAATCAGTAAAGTTGTTTTAATAACTACGATATTAGGCCATCATTCATGTACGATCAAATTCATCATCTATTTAAGTCGTTGACTGATTTCATAATAAAGTTCGTGGATTATCTCCTCGTAAATGCGGACGAACGGTGATGTCACCGTGGCAAATACTTTACCACACCTTCATACATTTTACAGGTATTACCTCACGCGATCTGCTCACAAACATAGGTGGAAAACTCGTACCTGTGACACGAATAAAAAATATGGAACAAAAATCCCATTACCCCACCCACCTCGTCTGGTACTGTACTGTTTACTATAAAC
>CM055268.1:123349260-123386579 GCA_029237695.1 Conchocele bisecta | reverse complement strand
TAAATAAAGTTTAAAAGAAAATATACATTATGATTACATAATACTGATTTTGTTATGTGTTATCTAAAAATACCGGTCGTATGGTTATTTAGTTTCAAAATGTCGTTCCACAAGTCGTCCATATAATATATTATAAAAATCATAAATGTAATATGCCCATTTATATAAAAATAATAGAAAAAGAAATACTACTTATTTCCTTGAAGGAAAACCGAATAAAAAAACTATCTGAACCATATGAAAACAACTGTACAATTCTGCCACGCATATCCAACATTAAACTATTTGTGAGCCGTAAAGCGTACGGCTATAAATAGGACAACTTATTGCAATGACGCAACAATTCCAAGCGTCAAAATCCGGCGTGACTTTGGTATTTATGCGAACTTTGCGACCGTCATTTTCAGCCTTTCATGACGTTGTCATTAAGGCTGGTTTTCCACAGAGCGCGGCCCATATATATTAAAAAAAAATGGCCCTCCCGCCCGTGTGACATTCCGCAAACCCCGTGTCTGAGAACCACCAAAGTACATGTTTATGGCCTAAATACGGTGTCATATTTCTGCCATCCACATAACGTGATAACATAATTGCTCAATCTTAATACACCGTATAACAGTGATTCTATATTTTATGTACATCTGGTGTCCGGTGTAATTTACTGACAAATCACACAATTTATAAGGAAAAATTAATTTTTTTTTCATTTTTTTTTGTAAAGAAACTATGCATAATACCAATCCATTAATAACACAGTATTTACAATTCTTGTTATGTGTGTTTAGTTATTATTTTCTGTTGTTGGCATACGTGTGGTGCACCAAATGGGCATGTCCCGGTCATCAAACAGCACAGTTTACAAGCCAGTAATTCTCAAATCTTGTCCATTTGTACTTTACTATACATTGCATCTGAATTAAAATAGTTTAACATTTACATTAAACTTATTCTGCAATAAATTTGCCTTTTGTTGTGAAAAATACTGACGTTAATGTATCTGTCCCGAGAAATCGAATCATTACCGTTACGCTGAACAAAAATGTAAAATCAGAGTAACCTACCTTTCCTACTCTCAGCTACTAATGCAATGCAAACCGTTTATGCGTTTATGCGCGCGCAATTTATAAATAAACACGGTGGTAAACACAACTTAAGTCATTGCCGAGAACGAGGCCGCTCTGTATTCATAATTTTTAAGGTTCACATTACATGCATCATTATCGTTCGAGGTTTATACACGTCCATATGTATGTAGGTCGGCTGAAACCAAAATTGGTGGATAGACACACTTACAACGTTGTATTTGCATATTCTACCTTCATGATGCGTTGTATACAGAGGGTGAAAAATGGGTGTTTTTAAAGAAAAATCATTACCGTTACGGTCATTTCCGTTACGAAATTGTGTAACGGAAATGACGATCGTGTAACGGCAATGATAAATTACCATACTAACCAGTCAGTTCATATGTCAATTAGATATAAACCATGTCCCATCAGTTATCGGTCAGCAATGGCACATTTATTCAGACCTACAACATTTATATATATCAGGATTTAATTAGTAAAAGCTCTGGAACAACAAAAGACAGACACAGCTTCGAGGAGTGTGGGTTTCTATTGGCAATCACATTAAAAGTAAACATTAACTTGAAGTTATATTGTACAGCATATTCAAAGTATAAATATGTTTGTTATATATGCTGTATTAGTATTTTAAATATATGCTGTATTAGTATTTTAAATAAATGGAGAGTCATTACCGTTACGTTTTGTCATTACCGTTACATAATCATTTCCGTTACGCCCATATTTTTGGAGGGGCTGTGCTATTAATTAAATGTAGCTTTATAACGATGCTTGGTACATGTGGTAAAACACGGCATTCTGTTACATGCCAAGCTATTTTGTTTTGTTTAACTTTAGTGATTCGTATTAAATTCATGTTGTTGGTTTAACATAAATGAGAAATTCCACGACTTGCTACTAAATTGCTCTTTTTCAAACTAATACAATTAGCTTACCATATTATTGACACTTGTCTTAATAGATGCCCCTTCAGTTTTATGCCGTTGAAAAGAAAAAAGTGCAAATGTAAAGCTATATTTACGTCATGTAAATTTACGTAACGGAAATGACATTTCTGAGACCCCTGGTCCCCTGAAGTGGAAATAAAATATATAAAATGACGAGAACAATTGGCTATACTATTATAAATGTAACACCTGGACTGTCATCCAATGGAATAATCACATTTTAATGAATTATTGGTTCTACCTCGAAACTAGAAAAACGGCACCAAGATGTACATAAAATATAGAATCACTGATAAGTCGTCGTATAAGCTTTTTGCGATATTTAATCAATTTTATTTTGTTCAATTCAGTAGCTCCTTCTGACTAATTAGTACGTCGTCTTGATGCAATAATTATATAGTCAAGACGACTTCTAAGGTATCTGTATATTAGCTAGCTATACAGTGGAACCTCTCTAAAACAAACACCCTTGCGACATCGATGTGTTAAATTATGACCGATTTCCCTGTCAAATATCGCTTATGTGTATCAGTGTTCGTGATTGCAATGCACACATGTGTGTGTTTCAGTGCTGTTGCATCGGAATTACAATGAAACATCTCTAAACCGGACACCCTGGGGACCTCCCAGGGTGTCCGGTTTAGAGAGGTTGCATTGTACCACATTATCACTAACCATAACCCGTCCTATACCTGATCACGATGTGTTTCAAATATAATAGCTTCATAAATGTGATATAATATACCTATAACATACTACTTGTGAACACTGCCTCGCTACTCGGACATTTGATCACTCTGAGCCATAGTTGTGTGCTATCCGATCACGAACAGTATAACCTGCGATAAATAACCAAGAAACTTATCAAAAATAAGGTCACATGTGTTTTCTTGGTGTCCGGTTTAGAGAGGTTCCACTGTATATGTAACACATATATTCTATCACATTTACGAGGCAATTATCTTTGAATCACATAGTGATCTGGACCCGGTTGTACAAGCGTTCCATTAGTTAATGTATCATTAGCCTAATGACACATTAACTTTCCATTCGTTAATGAGTCATTAAGAACTGGTTGTACGAAACGTCATTAAGTCCTCATTAACTAATGACGTTTTAATGGCATATTAACTAATGACGTGCTGTCATTAACCTGTAAACAGACAAGTAAACCAGTCAAATTCCAGTTTTCTGGTTCCGGTTTCTATAATTTTGCAATATCATATGACAGGCGCGCATTTTCCTGCTGCAACCGAACGATTCAACAGAAACTCACACAGGCATGATGCCTTTAACTAGATTGTAGCAACATTTCAACGTCATGTAAGTAGGATAACATTAGGAAATCACCGTGTGCAATTCTAACAATCTACTGCGATGATGAATCTATGGTATTTTCATATGACCGACCGCAGGCCCGTACGCAATGGAGTTGCAACGGGTGCGTACGCACGTCTTTAATCCGCCGAGTTCTTCCGTGAATGGTGTAATGGGACGGACGGACGGACGGACAAGGGTAACATTAAACATTATTTTTTTACATAATCATTTGATTACCTACCACATCTAACATACTATTTTACTATCATTTTTGTCGCGCCCGCTTGCAGAAAGCGCGATATGGCGTACGTACGTACGTACTTGTGTCCGGTTAAAGTTTTGTTTAAAAAGTTTCTTGGTTAAAGTTTTTCGTTATACTATATCTCTGCAATTTGAAACTGCACATGGGTGTTTATCATCATCTATATTTTCATTCTACCCCCTCCAAATTACTTTGAAGATTTTGGTTAAAGTTGTTGGCTAAAGTTTTTTGTTGTCGCGCCCGCTTGCGTAAAGCGCAATATAGTCGGCACCTTGGCGTACGTACGTGTGTCCGGTAAAAGTTTTTGGTTAAATTTGTTCGTTATACTATATCTATGCACCTACTTTTCCCATTACCTTGAACCTTCACATGCCTATTTACCATCATCCATATTTTCATTCTACGCTACACCCGTGCGGCCCCTGTGCAAAATATTCACACGCTAATTAGCGCCTCTAAATCTTCGTTCCTTCGCGATCCAAACTTCGTTTCGTCGTTTCTTCGTTCCTTCACGACGTTGTAACTAATAGTAAAGTTCTTAATCTTCCTTACAACGTCGCGAAGAAACAAAAAAAAGAAAATAACAAATCTTCGTTACAAGATTGAGAAGTCACGAAGTTCAACAACCTTAAACTTCGTTACAACGCTGTGAATTTCGTTCTTTCGATAAGGTTTTTAAACTTTGTTCCTTCGCGGCGCTGTAACGAACGCGGTTCCTTCGCATCGATGTAATTAACGAAGTTTAGACTCCTTAATCTTCGAGGCGAAGGAACGAAGAAACGAGCTTTCCCTATTCAGCCACCATAGGAACGACCCCTATACCAATTAGCACGTTTGCCATACATCATTTCATAATAAGTTTCCACAAACAACGCATGCGCGTGTCATTGTCAACTGCAGAAATTCACATTGTTGTTTTTATACGATCGTTTAAAAAAAAAGTGAAATAAACGCCGCCTATTAGTGTAAGACGCCGTGTATCGGACGTGTTTAAAGAATTAGTCACATGTAGTCAGAAATAAAGTAGAAAATGTGTTCATAGAACACGAATGTCCCCCCGGAGAAAACATGCAAAACTTCAGGCGCGGATACGGGGGGGGGGGGGGGGGGGGGGGCGGGGTTGCATGGGGGTCCGGACCCCCCCCCCCCCCCCCCCCCCCCCCCCCCCCCCCCCCCCCCCCCACCCCCCCCCCCCCCCCCCCCCCCCCCCCCCCCCCCCCCCCCCCCCCCCCCCCCCCCCCCCTCCTCCTGCTCCCGGCAAAAAAATAAAAAAGAAAGAAAAATCTACAATACTCGAATCATTGGATTTTCGTGGCCTATGTGTCAGGAAATCGCATCTGCGGCGATCTGGCATTTACAATTTTCCCCGACTTTACCATTTCGCGTGCGCGGAGGTCGGGTACGCCGAATTTTAATTACAGACCCCCGCCCTGCAATTATTTCTGTATCCGCGCCTGAACTTGAACACATTTTAAACATGGTGAAAATTAGGTCCCAGCGACCTTGGCCTTTGGGTGTTCGGGCGAGGGTCGTATGCGAAACAAAGCACCATCCATTGACATTGTGCCCAAATATTATTGAAATTGGTGAAAATGTTATTGAAACTAACATGATCGGAAGGACGCACGGACGCCCACATGTACAGACGGACAGGGGCAAAACATATCCCACCAATAAATTGGTGCAGTGGGGCATAAACATGAGTGGTACCAGACGAGTCACATACAAATCAAACTTAAATGTTGAATTGAATTTTATTTCCATACAACAAGCTACATTAGGTCACGTTCATACAATAATGCACATGCATTCTAATTTTATTTTTGGCTTAAAGTTAAAGATCAACGTTTTCCCCGCCCAGGGCACAGGTGACATTATCGGGATAAGATTTCCATCAAGATCAGTTCAAAAATAAAATTTGAAATATAAAGATAAATGGGATAGGATTTTTTATTCTTAGAGAAAAACATATTATATTTTATTGTTTTTGCTGTAATATAGATCATATGTGTTTATTTGTAAGACATCATGCATTAATCGAATCGGGCAGTATTTTCTAATCCAGTCGGCATCGAAATTACCAATCACCCCACTTGTTGTTAGGTCGAACACGGTGTAGGTAGTGTCACTAGCCTATTATTAGACACAGGGCTACTAAAATAATTCCATTGTATTCAACTCAATCTTCAAGTGGGTGGGGAATATTCAACATTGCCTGTGTTATTAGATCGGTATGCTGACGAAGTGACGTCATTGTGTAAGTTCGCTGCAGCTGTGTTGTTTAAACGTGAAGGCCAACACTGTCAGTGACTGCGTTTACAGCAGTTTGCGTGTGTTACACGGCATTTTAATTCTCAAAGTCTGAATAAGGCCCTTCAGAGTTGCAGAATGAGACGGACACATTACAGGGATTGTTGGATTGTTTACGCAATAAATATGTAAGTAGCATTTTATAAAGGAAATCTAGAGTAATTTTGAAACTTCATCTTCACCATTTCATCCGTCTTTTCTGTTGTTTTATAACTAATCCACAGCAATGGCGAGAGGGGTTGGCAACGTCAACATAGGGGCCCTCTGGTAACCCGCCAAATAGGGGCACTTTTTACCCGCCAAATAGGGGCCATTTTACTACTGCGAAATAAGGCCTCTGGTTGCATCCAAACTAGAGGCCCTGGTTATTATATCCACTTTGTGAAGAAACATGAATATATTGCTTTTGTTATGTGTGTCCGTCCGTCCGTCAGTCCGTCAGTCCGTCGATACGTTCATTCAAGGTGAAGGGCCCCTATTTGTCGGGAATCTCTATAAACCATACAGAATCGACATACCAAGTATGACGCCTGCGGCTATTACGGTTTCAAAAAGTTTCACAACTTTTAAGACAAAATTGCCAAAGTCTAAGTAAAAAAAGGGGGAGGTAACCCATGAACCGGGGAAGGAATCGACAATCAAAATGTACTTTGCACATGTATACATATAAGGATGTTACATACGAAGTATAACAGCAGCAGCTATTATACATTAAAAGTGTTCACACTTACTAGAAAAGAATGAACGTATCGACGGACTGACGGACGGACGGACGGACGAACTTACATTTCGGACCTTAGGGGGTACTTGCTATATAAAAGATCAAAGGAAATACCCCGTAAGACACAATAGGCTTACGGGGTACGGAATAAGTTTCATTGTCTTCTATTGTCTTAGGCCATGCCCCCTACCCCATAAGTACCCTAATGTGTGCCCGGACGGACACACATAACAAAAGCAATATATTCAAGTTTTTTCAATAAGTGGATATAATAAGCAGGGCCTCTAGTTTGGATGTAACCAGAGTCCTTATTTCGCAGTAGTACCAGGGCCCCGTATTTGGCGGGTTACCAGAGGGCCCCTATGTGGCGGGTAACGTTGCCAACCCTACTGGCAATGGCCGCCATCTTGGATAATTCACGAAGGTTTAATGACGGCAGCACGCCCACGCGCCCCTAATGATGGTCCAGTACCTAGTACTTATGTACATTAAATAATGATAATTTATTGACGACTTCATGATAAACTTAGTGTTCGTACAACTGAATTTAATGACACATTAGTAAGGAGTCGCTAATGAAAAGTGAATGAGTCATTAGTGCTTCGTACAACCGGGTCCAGGTATACATGGTATATGACGGGTCATTAAGTAGATAGTAGAAATAGCTACCATACACTTACATTATGTAAATACTGTTTCAAATCCCCAGGGGATTTATACATTAGTTTGCTGGTGCATGTAATGATTAAGTGGTACGATTATATCATACGTAAACACCAAATAACGGTCCATGATCGGCAGTGTTGCACCATCCAGCTTAGACAAAATATTCGTGTGTTGTCTTAAAGTGGTATATCAGGATTTATTTTGAAAATACTATAACTAATAAAAACGTGTTTTCATCATGGCCCTGTGTAAAGTGGTTTAATTGAAGATATATGAGGATACTAGGACTGCTGGGTTGTTTCCATTCTCACCGATATCTGTACATACGTATCAGATTTTCTATCCAGTTGATGGCAACAAGATGATGAAAACACGTTGTTGTTGTTGTTTTTATGCCCCACCACGATAGTGGAGGGGCATTTAGTGTTACCCTTGTCCGTCCGTCCCGTCCCGTCCGTCCGTCCGTCACGAAACTTTAACGCTCGGCTAAATGTCTCATAATTTCTTCATCCTTTGACCGATCTGCTTCATATTTCATATACACATTGCTCTAATGGTCCTCTACCGCCCTGTGCCAAATCCACGTTCTTCCTGTAAAAATTGACTTCGAATTTGCCCTCATTTATTATCAAAGCGATATGTGTGGCATCCGTGTTATATGAACACATTTTCTAGTTTAAATCCTGAAATTTCCTTTTAAATACATGTAATGCGCTTGAATCAATTTCTCGCTAACCACATGGAGTTGCTCATCAACAATGATATCCACGGATAGCTCTATTCAATACTGTATGTATATGAAAGCGAACCTTTGCAAACACTGTGGATCCAGATGAGCCGGCTCGTAACGTACGTGACACTATATCATACAGAAACCCAAATAACATTCATTGTACGTGTACCAATGAGGTTAGTTGCGAACAGTAACTCTTGCCACTCCCGTACCGTCCGTATAGACACGAACACGGGTTAGATTCCAATAACAAACATCATGACTGAATATACAGTTCAAGGTTCCTGAACCTATTGAAATAGGTAATTCGATTAAATAATTCATATCTGTAGAGTTAGATGCTAGGTTGTGTCACACGATCTGAAATAAACAGCATACCATCGTGTATGATATAATGACAATATTTCATGTTTGCATCGTGTGACTGCTTTCACAAAATATAATACATACCAGCGTATGTATTATGGTTACGATCTTTGAACTTGCTTAAACAAACTGTATAATATTGTATTCTAAACTCGCATATTTACACCAGTGTTTGTCATCTTGTAAGCTCATGATCACATATCCGTGTATCGTATTACGTTATGAATGTGTGCTCAATGGTCAGTAGGCCTGTTACAAATACATGTACACTATTTCCACGTTTCTGACTGTGCCTGTAGAAGTTCTATGATCTATGGCCAGTCTAACTATACATTTAAACCTGAATGGCGAACACCGTATACCCTGATCAGACAGCGCGGATGCGCAGGCTGATCTTGGTCTACATTAATGTAGACCAAAATCAGCCTGCGCATCCAATTGGTCGTAGCGGTCATACTATTAAACCGTGGGTGGTTGGTCGGGCGAACGCGACGGCGTAAAATAGCGGTCGGGATTCCTCCTTATAGGAATCACGATTTGCTGGTTTGGCCCTCAGGTACGTTTTTATCTTTGGCTCTTTTGTTACATGGAGTTGAATTCGGTTTATTATAAAAGTAGTAAGATTATTACTGATCCTACTGCTTTTGGGAGGGGGCCAGTGATTCTGGTGTGGCGAGGACCTGGCATTCAGGTGGTGAGGATTATTACTGATTTTATGGTTAAATATATATTTTTTTATTGTAAATATTCAGTTATGATTTTGGGATTTCCCCCATTTGTGCTGTACATGTACTATATGGGATTTAGTACTAAACCCATTGACCCGGCCTTAACTGACTTGATAGGCCGTTAAGCCCCCAACAAACAAACACACGAACATACTATTAAACCACATTTCTCCACAGCAATATGTCTTCTATTCTCGTACGTTATTGATATTTTCGATTATTTGATAAAATTCACTGTGTTCACCGGCGTGAAATGGCCTTAGCTGTTGATAGGCCGTAAAGGCCAAGGCTGAAAATACTCAATAAATATCTCGGGGCATCGTTATTCTTGAATTAAACAACATTGCTGAAACATTTAGGGAACATTATCAGAATTCATGGGTAAAATTGCCAATAGAATAAAAATAATTATATTCGAAACAATGTTAAACCCTACCCCACCCACCTGCCGCCCTCGGCTGTCGGTCTATCATTACATGCACTATTGAAACCTGTTGTAAAATCCCATAGTGAGAATTACGGTAAATGATCCATGGGTTTATCCAGACGTCCGTTTGCTAATTTTATTTTATCTCAAATGTAATTTTATATCCATTTATGAAAGCAAGACGTACGAAAATTTGCACACACAATATATCCTCGACCGGGGCAGTATGTGAGATTGTATTGTTGTCTCCAGACCGGACACGTGTGTTTCCTCCGGGTACTCTGGTTTCCTCGCACATTGAGGACCACACATAGGCCTCCATCTGTGCCAACGGAGAGCTCTCGTGCTTATTGGTAATCGTTGCAAACGAACGAACGCTCAACATGTCCAGTGTACAGGCACTTTTTGACAACCCCTCATATACACAGATATTCGGCATGTTTCGGCTTCCATTGGTATAACTCTATATAATTATTTGAACAAAGCTTCTAACTTTGGTCGGACACGACCTCGTAGCATAACAAAATAACATGTTTAAAATTGTAATTTTGTATGCATTCTATGTATTTCTGCCGGATATCGATAATTCTCAAATGATCATATGAGCTTGCCACTACAATAATGACGTTAGAGCTTTAAACACATTATTTCATTTGTTATGATACGAGGGTGTGTCGACCTATAGGTAAAGGAGCTGTACTTAGATATTATTTGCATAAATATGTTCTAACTATGTTATTTTAGCAAGATAACAATACTTCTCAAAATGAACATGTGCACATTCCGCCAAAATATTTACATTAGCGTTAATAATATTTGTTATGAACGAGGTATATATACACAGATGAAAGCCGAAACACTCCGAATGCCTATGAATCGTAGGGTGGCAGTCCTCACACATTTTAGGCAATTTATGGAGTTTTTCGGGCCCGCCGCGACACCAGCCGAAACAAAATTTAGGAATATTTTAACTTCAAATAATCACATAATCTGTTTGATGCATGCACTGACTACCTGATAGGTACAAGAGCTATATTAACAACAAACGCAAACTCAGACATAATGCACAGGCTGTCAGCACTCTGCTATGTTTACACAAAATGTGCCCAAATCTGCATTTATTTGGCCGCGGCCACACATTTCACAACATGGATTTCAAATATCCCATGCGGACACTGCATTAATACTTGCTAATTGTACCAATTCTGCAATCACACCTTGTCACACTGATCATAGTCTGTACTGGTACCGACCGTTTTGTTTTCAAGCAGCAGACCTGCCTTTCTGACAGATAAAATGGCTGCCAATATTTCGGACGAAAATTCCGAGCAGCAGTTTCGCACTCTTCTGCAACTGAAATCATGCCAGCATGACACAGATGCAAGCAAAATCACATATTTTTGCAAAAAAGTGTTTTATGCAGTGGAAAACATCATATGATGTTGGCTAATTAATTGTAGAACATTTTCATAAGCCACAGACATGTGTTTTTTTTTGTACTTTACTAGAAGGCCCATAGGAAAAATTCGAAACTAACCAAATCGCCCGAGGACTGCCACCTTAAGAACTTTTTTTCAAAAATTCAAAAATTGTACCCGCTCACGTCACTGCCACATGGAAAGACATCAATTTCAAGCAAAACCATGCAAATTATTGTAGTCCAAGTGACCTGTTAAGCCCGCAGTCAGAATTTTTGCTCAAGACCCGCTTGCGGACAAATTCAGCATTTAAAGCGCCGCCTTTCCAGCACTGCCCACATGTGCTGAAAATGGAATTACAGAACACAGAGATGACTTTCACACTGTCCATTTCTTCCACTGGTTGAGGAATAGATGCAAGAACACCAAAACATGCAACTATGTCACATTGAGGAAGATTCATGTCACTTTCACATGTGGCAAGTTCACCGTACGAGCAAAACGAGCAAAACACTGATCAACAGGATCTGCAGCCTTAAAATTGCTCATCTGTTCCCTTATACATGCTCACAAAGTCTGTTGGAAGCTTACTTGTGAACTGCCATGTCACATTGATGAACTGGAATCACTATCAGATGATTTAACGACTCGTCCATCTGGTATTAAAGTATCTAGACCAGTGCGCCATTCACGTTGCAGTGGCTCTCAGATTAAGGGAAGTACGGTAACTGGCATACAAAATAAATGTACCCTGCCATACAAACAGCTCTTAGCACCTGTAAGTCAGAATTGGCTACAAGTAATTTCTGTGACGGAAATTAAGCCATTGGTTAAGTATTCGTGCAATTACCCCTCATTTGAACCATCTCAGTGAGACGGTTCAAATGGTGGGCTAAAACATGAAGTTCCTGTACGGAACGAAACGAAACGCAATGTCTAAGTTTGGTCAATGTCTTAAACTGTCTGGCAGAGGTGGTCTAGAATGTTTAGGATGTAAAATAGTCCATTTGATTATGAGTAAGTGGTTATAAATAAAATTATGGCAGATGGCGAGGTGGCTTCATAGTGCACACACCTCAAAAGCGAGTTCCAATTCTATTGCTGTCCCGTCCACTGGCGGTGAAACACCGGTGATGTTCCCATATGGCAGTGACAACTAAGCTGAGCTGGCAAGAACTGCTGGATCATGAACACGCGTAAGTGCGGCAACTCAAAGTATCGAAGGCAATTCCGTACAGGTTGCGGCCGTCTGAAACAGACAGAAACGAGACATAAATGAAAGGAAATGAGCAGAATGAAAGAGATGAAAGCAGTGAATATGCATATGAATAGGATCATGATAATTGTAGCTGAATTGAGGGTTTGCAATGTGTATACATACAGTCCATTCTGCCATACAATAATGAGGGAATAGATAAGACAAAAATGGACAAATTTAATTAAAAGAACAGTCAAAATATAACAATATCAGCCGGTATATGCAAGTAGCAGTGACTAGTTGTTTTACGACACATGTGCAATACTCACATAAGCTTTCGCATGTTCATATGCAGTCTCATCTGGGTCTACACTGGTTGCAAACAACTAGTTGAAGCTATTTGCATCTACCAGTCCATAATGTAGTTACTAAAAGTGCGAAATCAATACAGAAAACCTGAATGAACAAATTTGAGTTGCCATTTCACTATGTGTAAACATAATTCTGTGGTAACCGCTATGACTGGAGCAATCACAGTATAGAATAAAGATTCATCTACTCTTAATGGTATGGGCTTATTTGTATGATGATGGACAGGATTTGTGCACAGTTTGTTGGGACATACGCGGAAACAATGCATACGTGGAGGCAATGTCATACCTGGGTTGGATACATAACAACGATGGACTATAGACTAACAGCCGCATCTTAGTTTGCCTTGACAGGCAGTTGCCGTGACAATATAACCATCTTTATTCTTACATCCACATCAGCTATTACACTGCCCAGAGATTCCAATGTTCTTGAGAAAGCTTAAATTAATGTTTTTTATGTACCAGCGGCCGATAATTTAGACTGGTAAAATGATACCGCCATGTTCGTGGGTATCAGAGGTTGTCGGAGGGTGCTTGAACGTTCAATAACGGTAAATTACCTTCCGTAAACCAAGAGAAACTGGTAAAATATGCAGAATACAAGCTCAAGAGGAACGTTACCATGATAAAATGACTTAAACCGTGCCAACTTGCACACCTGAGTGAATAATGAATGACCACGGTGACAATTCAGATTTCATCTATTTTCACAATTTTGCTTCTAAAAGATTACCTCCCTTGGTAAACAGACAATTTATGTGAAGACAGCAAAAGAAACTGGATAGAAATTGAAATAGTATTGATCGCAACACGACACACTCACAACTGACACAGAAAATAATTCAATTGTGGACATTTTCTGAATCACCATTTTCTGCTTAAGGTGGCAGTCCTCACACATTTTAGGCAATTTATGGAGTTTTCGGGCCCGCGACACCAGCCGAAACAAATTTAGGAATATTTAACTTCAAATAATCACATAATCTGTTTGATGCATGCACTGACTACCTGATAGGTACAAGAGCTATATTAACAACAAACGCAAACTCAGACATAATGCACAGGCTGTCAGCACTCTGCTATGTTTACACAAAATGTGCCCAAATCTGCATTTATTTGGCCGCGGCCACACATTTCACAACATGGATTTCAAATATCCCATGCGGACACTGCACTAATACTTGCTAATTGTACCAATTCTGCAATCACACCTTGTCACACTGATCATAGTCTGTACTGGTACCGACCGTTTTGTTTTCAAGCAGCAGACCTGCCTTTCTGACAGATAAAATGGCTGCCAATATTTCGGACGAAAATTCCGAGCAGCAGTTTCGCACTCTTCTGCAACTGAAATCATGCCAGCATGACACAGATGCAAGCAAATCACATATTTTTGCAAAAAAGTGTTTTATGCAGTGGAAAACATCATATGATGTTGGCTAATTAATTGTAGAACATTTTCATAAGCCACAGACATGTGTTTTTTATGTATTTACTAGAAGGCCCATAGGATAAAAATTCGAAACTAACCAAATCGCCCGAGGACTGCCAGACGTTCTTTGAGAATTCTGGCCAATTATGAAGATGTTCACTACATACATTGCATTTAGTATTATAGAATACAATTTATACTTGCTTTCTATTCTTTCAACAACATATTGTCTTTAATAGTCGATGCCTAAAATCGGTTGAATGAATTGTCATAACATTAAAACATTCTGAGGACATTGATATACTCTTTATTTATTTTGTTACGCCTTGAAGTTTATCCTACACCGACACAGTGATGCAGGGCTCCAGAAAAGGTGCGTATTAGCGAATTTTACGCACTTATTTTAGCAGTATACGCATTGATTATCAAAAGTGGGAGTACAAAATACTCACAGCAATGTGAAAATACGCATTGATTTTCAAACGGAGTAATGAAAATACTGTACTAAAATTGAAAATTTACTTAGTTGAGCTGCATCTCAAATAAGTGAAATTTGAAATGTGTTGTATTTTTTTATCATTTGTTCCCGATTTAATACGGAAGAAAATAAATAATACATTTTAAAAGCAAAATACGCATTGAATTTGAAATCTGGGGGTATAATACTCTTCAGATACAAAACTTATCTGGAGCGCTGACTGATGGTTAAATGTCTAGCTGTCTGATATCTGTGTAGATGGCAAATCCTATGTAAAAGCAACAGGGTCTTTGCACAGAGGTGGGGGAAGTGGGGTAGGGACACCTAGCCCCCTCAATAATTCTGTAATAAAGCACATATTCTCATCCTCAAACTTGCTTAGAATGCAGGAAATGGCATTTAACGCCTCTTATATTTCAACAATGTCCGGGACAGCCGCTGATGCCCCTGAACCCACTAGCAACATCGGGCCCATTGGGCCCTCAAGACTGGGCCCTGGGAATTCAGGAAATGGCGTTTCTCGCCTCTTTGATTTCAAAAATGTAAGGGGGAGCATGCCCCCGGACCCCCTAGCAACATTGGGCCCTGAGAATGCAGGAAATGGCGTTTTACTCTTCTTAGATTGCAAAGGTTTTAGGGGAAGGGGCCAAGTGACTTGATGTGGTATGGATCTGGCATCAGGTCAGGTTAATCTAATAATTTTGTTCTCGATGTAAATATTCCGTTCTAATTTTGGGATTTTCCCCAAATGCAGCAGGTTAAAACGTGATCGAACCCGTTTGCCCGGCCTTACATGACATTGATAGGCCGTTAAACACTAATAAAAAAAACTAACAAACAAAACCCTTATCCCTTTGTTGATTTTGTTTCTGAAAATCAGTCCTGCTTTCCCTAAATGACTACAACCTTTTCAACACTACTTACCTCTATTGATATGTTTGCACACTATATTGATCCAATCATCATAACATCATTTTCACACTAGTCCATTTACGAAAAATGTGTGTTTTTGTTCTCAAAAATATTAAAAATACTTGCAAAAAGGTGCAGATCCTGATGAGACGGCTCGACACGAACCGGCTCATCTGGATCTACATGTTTTGCCAATATAGTGTAGTTATAGCGATGAAAGCGGAAACACGCCAGGTGCTTGTCCAAACATTACTTTTAGGGCTTAGAAACATTTTGACGTAAACAATGGCTAAGTCTTTCCACAACCATGTGAAGGAATCAAAACGTTTATGTTAATTTAAACACTATTTATTTTCAAATCGTATACATGATATATATGCATCAATATGGAACGCTATGACTGTCTTATGTAGGCTCACATCAGTTGGTAGTGTGGTCCCGTCATTTGGTAATCAATTCCTTTGGGTGGGATTATTTCTCGTATTATAAATGTCAAAAGCCGCAATAGTGTCCTGTGTTATCTCCCCTGCCTGCGAATATTGCAATTTTGAAATGTTATTATAATTATTACATAAAATGTATAACGTTTTCTACAGCAATACATATTTTATAAAAAAAAATATACTTATCATATTCTGCTTTATGTGCAATTGTTAACATTTAACATTCCAAACTGCGTGTATGACACTGACTATACAAAAGACCATTACCTGAATAATTAGTTATCGTTATATTAACCGCAAACTGACTTTTTTTATTTTGCTTTTTTTTTTTTTTTACACAATGCGGTAACATTTGTTTATCGCTCACCTGACTTTAGTCAGGTAATTTTGTAGCTCGTTGAACGAGTTCAATAGCAATGAAAAATAAATGAAGGATAGTTATCGTATATTGTTTATAGCGGGGGAAATAATAGAATATAATGTATTGACTTAAACTCATACAAGTTTCTCGTCATATAAACAAATACATGTACATGTATACAAAATAGCGACGTAAACTTGAAAAAATGAAACAATACATGTGAGTATGTAGTAAGCCGAAGATGTACGATTTTGCATAAAACATACGTACATTGAAACCTCGCTAAACCAGACACCATGGGAGGTTCCCAGGGTGTCCGGTTTAGCGAGGTTTCACTGTAAATCAGGCATTTGATTCTTCCGAGTCATAGTTGTGTGCTATCATGAACAGGCATTATCACCCGAGATAAATGACCATGAAACCGAACAAAATTATGATCACAAATGTTTCTGGTTGTTCGGTTTAGGGGTTCCACTGGACAAAAACTGCGATATTTTGTTCCGTAAATGATGTGGAAAATTTATGAGATCTTCAGTGCAAATGCGGAATAGGACATTATTTGTTCTGAACATTTCGTCAACTTTCGACGTCATTTACTGAAAGTATCGTAAATATTTGTCAAGAGATATCGCACAGCTTAGGTACAAATAAAAATCATATGGCTTGTATGCATAGCATTTTGTCCAGCGATACATACCTGAGGCTACGTGATAAAAAAAACCTGACTTATTATAATCTAATGAATGTGTAATGAGTCCTGCCGAACTTCCACGGGACCCAGACTTTGCGTATATACAATGGGTGTTTGGTGATCTTTCATCTTTAGGATCTACAGTGGAACCTTTCTAAACCGGACACCAAGGAAACTAGAGCAAGGTATTCACGGTTTCAATCCGCTTCCTGGGTCCATTCACCACGCAGTAGGCACAACATGTTCTTTATAGGAATTAAATACAGGGCTTAAAAATTCACTCGCCCCGCTCGCCATGGCGAGTCAATTTTCATGTTGGCGAGAGGATTTTTCAAATTATTGTCTTTAATTCACTGGTTTTAAGCTGTTTATGAAGTATTTCTGTAACTTTCATACACCCTATAGGTTTCTGTTGTGAACCGTCGTGTGTCTCCATTCGCGTTGACGGCATGACTTTGCATAAAAAAAAATATCGCCGGTTTAACGTTAGCCCAGCACAGATTACTGTCTTATATGCTGTGTCATTCCTATAACTTGTTTGATTTTGTCTTCCTCTGGTGCTACACACCAAACAACGAGTTCGAAGTTATAAAAAATTGCTCTAAAAACGAACTTTCTTGACAAAAATGTGCGTACGTGACAAAAGTCTTTTTCTGACTTAGGGGAGATAACTCTTGTTTACTAATGGACTTATTATAGTGGAACATTTATTTTTGAAAATAACTTTATAATAAACGGATAAAGAAGGAATAATACTATATAATCTTAATAATATGTACCTTAGTACTCGGTTAAAAGCTGCAGCAATATAATTGTTTAAAACGTAAATGAGATTGTGTTTATATTAATATCCTTTTTAGGCACCATCTCGTTATTACATTCATACACATGACTCCATTTTCTTGTCTAACATGAAATTGTCAGCCGCAATAGCTCAGTGGTAGAGCATCGGACTACGGATCGAAAGGTCCTGAGTTCCAATCCCGACACTGGCCGATTCGGTGTGTCCTTGGGCCAGACACCTTCGTGATAGCCTAGTCCTATCGGATGGGGACTTTAATAGTCGGTCCCGACATGCAAGGTCATCGAGCCAGTGCCGTCGTTAAATCAAAGCATTTACATAACATGAAAACGCCAGTAGCAAAATAATTCCAACAAATTGGTTTCCCAGATAAGGAAAGTTTTAACTTTCATTATTAAATATACAAGGGAGCCCTCACCCACCCCACACATTTTGCTGTTGAACATACATGTAACACCATTGGCAATACATAAGTCATTATTATGTTCTCATGCTTCACATTTTGAACAAGTATAATACGAATCTAAGGGACTGGTCATGATTTATCACCAAGGGGGTTGGGGTGGGAATGCGGCTGGATAAATATTGTTAACTCACCTTAGAAAAGTACAAGCCCCCACCCCTTCCCACAGCTTTTCATTTAATTTTCAAGGACCCCCCCCCCCCCCCCCCCCCCACCCCCCCCCCCCCCCACAATTAATAATGTTCAAGCCCAAAACGAGACGGTTTAAATGAGTGATATCATATTTTTTATTTTTTTAATAAACATATATTGCATCTACTGGTTGCCTGGGTTAATCATGCCCCTATGCGATTAGCCAGGGGAGCATATTGCCTTGCTCTTGAGGTTCCGTATGTCCGTCCGTCTGTGTACATTTACATGAAAACGTTTGTAAGAGTTCTCCAGTTAGAGTCCAGTATTCCAGAGGGACACATCCATGTTTTACAAACATAATGTCTAGTATTAATGTTGGTACAAAAGCTAATTTATTAAAGGTATTAATACATGTATTTACATTTTCCTAAAATGTTGGGCAAGTAGCTTTTTTGTCTGGGCGAGTAGATTATAATTGTACTTGCCCGGCCGGGCAAGTGTGAAAAGTGAATATTTGTTAAGCCCTGAAATAAGTGTATAATTGTGTCATTAGTTTGTTAGGAAGATCTTAAGAATGAAAATCTACTGTAAAAATTACGTCACAGATTACGTCACAGATTACGTCACGTCGGAAAATCGGGTTCGGAAACCACATGATCATACACCTTGGGAGTGTCATTCGTCGGATTCCAATAATATACAGTGAAACCTCTCTAAACCGGATCACATGTTGAATGTCCGGCTTAGAGAGGTTTCACTGTAAATCAGGCATTTGATCATTCTGAGCCATAGTCGTGTGCTATGCGATCATGAACACGCATATTTAACCAGACATAAATGACTAAGAAACCCATCAACAATAAGATCACAGATGTTTCCTTGTAGTCAAATAAATACGACTGTTAACCGCTACGTACGATGCTATTAAAGGTACATGACCACTCAGTTATCATACTTTATAATATGTCGAAAATATTATTTTTTCAGGTGACGCATATAATTAGTATAAATAATGAAAAAATAACATGCCTCATTTGCATATGAAAATAGCCTGATACCAACGCGCGTCACTATCAGTACAATAAATATTACTGAATGATTATACTTGTACAGCGGCCACTCGTAATCTTTAGAACTGGTGGAATAATGACACAATTATACACTTATTTAATTCCTATAAAGAACATGTGGTGAAGGGACCCAGGAAGCGGATTGAAACCGTGGAATACCTTGCTCTAGTTTCCTTGGTGTCCGGTTTAGAAAGGTTCCACTGTAGATCCTAAAGATGAAAGATCACCAAAAACCCATTGTATATACGCCAAGTCTGGGTCCCGTGGAAGTTCGGCAGGACTCATTACACATTCATTAGATTATAATAAGTCAGGTTTTTTTTATCACGTAGCCTCAGGTATGTATCGCTGGACAAAATGCTATGCATACAAGCCATATGATTTTTATTTGTACCTAAGCTGTGCGATATCTCATGAAAAATATTTACGATACTTTCCGTAAATGACGTCGAAAGTTGACGAAATGCTCAGAACAAATAACGTCCTATTCCGCATTTGCACTGAAGATCTCATAAATTTTCCACATCATTTACGGAACAAAATATCGCAGTTTTTGTCCAGTGGAACCCCTAAACCGAACAACCAGAAACATTTGTGATCATAATTTTGATGGGTTTCATGGTCATTTATCTCGGGTGATAATGCATGTTCATGATATCACACAACTATGACTCAGAATAATCAAATGCCTGATTTACAGTGAAACCTCGCTAAACCGGACACCCTGGGAACCTCCCATGGTGTCAGGTTTAGCGAGGTTTCAATGTACATATGTTTTATGCAAAATCGTACATCTTCGGCTTACTACATACTCACATGTATTGTTTCATTTTTTCAAGTTTTCATGACGGAAGCACATTACCAAATGACGGGACCACATTACCAAATGACGGGAGCACATTACCAAGTGACGGGACCACATTACCAAATGACGGGAGCACATTGCCAAATGACGGGAGAACATTTCCAAGTGACGGGACCACATTACCAAATGACGGGCATTACCAAATGACGGGAGCACATTACCAAGTGGACCACATTACCAAGTGACGGGAGCACAGTACCAAGTGATGGGACGACATTACCAAATGACGGGAGCACATTACCAAATGACGGGACCACATTACCAAATGACAGGAGCACATTACCAAGTGACGGGACCACATTACCAAATGACGGGAGCACATTACCAAATGGCGGGACCACATTACCAAATGACGGGAGCACATTACCAAATGACGGGAGCACATTACCAAGTGACGGGAGCACATTATCAAATGACGGGAGCACATTACCAAGTGACGGGACCACATTACCAAACGACGGGAGCACATTACCAAGTGACGGGACCACATTACCAAATGATGGGAGCACATTACCAAATGACGGGAGCACATTACCAAGTGACGGGACTACATTACCAAATGACGGGAGCACATTACCAAGTGACGGGACTACATTACCAAATGACGGGAGCACATTACCAAATGACGGGAGCACATTACCAAGTGACGGGATCACATTACCAAATGACGGGAGCACATTACCAAATGGCGGGACCACATTACCAAATGACGGGAGCACATTACCAAATGGCGGGACCACATTACCAAATGGCGGGACCACATTACCAAATGACGGGAGCACATTACCAACTGATGTGAGCCTACATAAGACAGCCATGGCGTTCCATACATCAAAATACATACAATGTAACGGTGACTAAGGATTAGAAAACAAGGTCAGTGAGCTTATGTGAATTCTTCTCCTTGAGTAAAGCATCAGTAAATGGGAAATGTGGCAAGAAAAAGAAAAAATCATGTTAATGGGGGCATAGATATGTTCCAAAATGCTCACATGTATCGAGTAATATTAAAGGTACAGCATCACTACATGCCGACTCAGCAGGCACAAAATGGTCTATATAGGAATTAAATAAGTGTGTAATTGTGTCACTATTCCACCAATTCTAAAAAATTACGCTATGCATAATCATTTAGTAATATTTATTTTACTGATAGTGACTGACGGTGGTATCAGGCTATTTTCATATGTTTCAAATGTTTTTTATGTGATGTAATTCAATCAAATATTGATTTTATTGCGACAAAAACGATTTTCCTATGGGAATTTAACATGGGACAAAAGGAGCTGGAGGGGCTGCAGGAGGAATCGAAAAACGAAACATTTTCCGAAAACTGTGATAGATAGCTTGGAAATGATTGTAACTAAGAAAATAAAAGTTATATTTTCAAAATCGGTCCACAAATTCCAAAACTATTTCAAAACATCTATTTTTAGCCCCCTATATTAAATTCCCATAGGAAAATCGTTGTGTTTTTGTGGGTGGGTTTTTTTTGGTTTGTTTGTTTTGTTGTTGTTGTTTTTTTTTTTTGTGGTGGGGGGAGTGTTTGGGTGGCTTTTTTGTTATTGATGCAAAAGTACATACATTTTAACATGATGCCATCGGGACTTGAAGCGCCAAGCGTTTGAACTGCCCGGAAAACATGCACGTGGTGCAAAACTGTATATATATTTACATCTGGGTTTCACAGCCGTCAGTTACTGCCGTCTCTATATGACATTAACTGTTGCTGGCACGTAAAAACTCGTTCACTTTCACAATCATTAATACATAATAACATGAAAAACGCAGAAAGCGGCGGAATGTTTCAAAATTTGCATAGATCTACGCCTAAAATGTAATCCTATAACACGGGCCCGATATTTCGATTCATTCCGAAATGTGTTTCATGCAAGCTCCCGTGAGACTCGAAACCTGGGGCACGCTGCACTAAACTTCATACGACTAAGAAGTTCGTACGTGCGAAGTGGAATTTTACAATAATATTTGATCGGTTACCTGTTATTGGCAAATCGTTCGTCGATGTGCCCACATTTAATTATATATACATGTAGATTTAAAACGGTAGCACTCGGCATGTTCGGGAACCACGTTCGGGAACTACTTGAGAGAAGTAAATCGTACGAAGCTTAGTGAAACGGGCCCCTGATCTCGGAATAATCGCGTAAGCTCCCGTACCGCGTCGCTTGGCGATATTGATTTTGATACATTTTCTGTGAATGATGTCGAAAGTTCACCGCCCGACGTCATTGATGGATTTAAGAATTAGTTTTGAATGGGAATCCGTTGGCCCTGTTCCACCTGGTGGATTTCGTTGGTTTTGGTTAGTTGACGTAGTTTTGTGCGACTGCTATTAATGCTATAAATGACAGAAATCGTCAATTATCTACACATTCACCAGTTCCGAACTTTCGGACAACTTTTATACCGTCAAAAGAGTAAATTACCGTACGTATACGCCCGCCCCGTATACATATGTATCCCGCCTCTACCCCTCTACCCGCATTGCTACCGAGCCCCGCCCGCCCCGCCCGCCCCGTTTATGGAGCCACGCCCGCCCCTTACGTTATGGAGCCCAGCCCGCCCTTTATACATATGTATCCCGCCTCTTCCCGCATTGCTACGGAGCCCCGCACGCCCGTAAAACACTATGTATCCCGCCTCTACCCGCATTGCTACCGAGCCCAACCACCCCGTTATGGAGCCCCGCCCGCCCTTATACATATGTATCCCGCCTATACCCCTCTAACCCGCATTGCTACCGATCCCACCCGCCCGCCCCGTTATGGAGTCCCGCCCGCCCCTTACGTTATGGATCCCCGCCCGCCCCTATACATATGTATTCCTCCTCTACCCGCATTGCTACCGAGCACCACCCGCCCCGTTATGGAGCCCCGTCCACCCCTTATACATATGTATCCTGCCTCTACCCGCATTGCTACCAAGCCTCTACCAGCATTGCTATGGAGCCCCGTATATATATGTATCCCGCCTCTACCAGCATTGCTATGGAGCCCCGTATACATATGTATCCCGCATCTACCAGCATTGCTATGGAGCCCCGTATACATATGTGTCCCGCCTCTACCCGCATTGCTATGGAGTCCCGTATACATATGTATCCCGCATCTACCAGCATTGCTATGGAGCCCTTATACATATGTGTCCCGCCTCTACCAGCATTGCTATGGAGCCCCGTATACATATGTTATCCCGCATCTACCCGCATTTCTATGGAGCCCGTCTACATATGTATCCCGCCTCTATCAGGATTGATATGGAGCCCCGTATACATATGTATCCCGCATCTACCAGCATTGCTATGGGAGCCCGTATACATACATGTATGTGTCCCGCCTCTACCCCATTGCTATGGAGCCCCGTATACATATGTATCCCGCCTATACCCGCATTGCTATGGAGTCCCGTATACATATGTGTCCCGCCTCTACCCGCATTGCTATGGAGCCCCGTATACATATGTATCCCGCCTCTACCCGCATTGCTATGGAGCACCGTATACATATGTGTCCTGCATCTACCAGCATTGATATGGAGCCCCGTATACATATGTGTCCTGCATCTACCATCATTGCTATGGAGCCCCGTATACATATGTATCCCGCCCCTACTCGCATTGCTATGGAGCCCCGTATACATATGTATCCCGCATCTACCAACATTGCTATGGAGCCCCGTATACATATGTGTCCCGTCCCGCCTCTACCTGCATTGCTATGGAGCCCCGTATACATATGTGTCCTGCATCTACCATCATTGCTATGGAGCCCCGTATACATATGTATCCTGCCCCTACTCGCATTGCTATGGAGCCCAGTATATATATGTATCCCGCATCTACCAGCATTGCTATGGAGCCCCGTATACATATGTATCCCGCATCTACCAGCATTGCTATGGAACCCCGTATACATATGTATCCCGCCTCTACCAGCATTGCTATGGAGCCCCGTATACATATGTGTCCCACCTCTACCAGCATTGCTATGGAGCCCCGTATATATGTATCCCGCCCCTACTCGCATTGCTGATGGAGCCCCGTACACATATGTATCCCGCGTCTACCAGCATTGCTATGGAGCCCCGTATACATATGTATCCCGCATCTACCAGCATTGCTATGGAGCCCCTTATACATATGTATCCCGCCTCTACCAGCATTGCTATGGAGCCCCTTATACATATGTATCCCGCATCTACCAGCATTGCTATGGAGCCCCTTATACATATGTATCCCGCATCTACCAGCATTGCTATGGAGCCCCTTATACATATGTGTCCCGCCTCTACCAGCATTGCTATGGAGCCCCGTATACATATGTATCCCTCCTCTACCAGCATTGCTATGGAGCCCCGTATACATATGTATCCCGCATCTACCTACCAGCATTACTATGGAGCCCCGTATACATATGTGTCCCGCCTCTACCAGCATTGCTATGGAGCCCCGTATACATATGTATCCCTCATCTACCAGCATTGCTATGGAGCCCCGTATACATATGTATCCCGCCTCTACCAGCATTGCTATGGAGCCCCGTATACATATGTATCCCTCATCTACCAGCATTGCTATGGAGCCCCGTATACATATGTGTCCCGCCTCTACCATAGGTGGAAGACTCGGACCTACGACACAAAAGAAATGCCTATTAAAAAAATCCCATTACCCCACCCACTTGGTCTCGTACAGTACCATCTTCTATAAATAGAAGATGGTAATGTATGAGACCAAGTGGGTGGGGTAATGGGATTTTTTAATATGCATTTTTTTGGTTTCATAGGTCCGAGTCTTTCACCTGTGGCCTCTACCGGCATTGCTAGGGAGCCCCGCCAGCTCCGTATACATACATGTCCCGCCTCTACCCGCATTGCTACGGAGCCCCGCCCGCCCCGTATATATATGTTTGCCGCCTCTACCAGCATTGCTATGGATCCCCGTATACATATGTATCCCGCCACTACATAAAATCGAAATAATTGCGAGCACTGTTGTCCGCCTGTACGGGCGATAATCCGCAAGCTAAAGCTCGTGGATTTTCTCCCGGTACAGACGGACGAACTGTTCTCTAAATAATGCGTGTACACACAGACCCTTGCCTCACATATAATAACTGAGATTAGATATCTATATCTGCTACAACATCGCCTCCTTACGTGCCCACACATAATCATAGACCTCTCGCAGGTATGCCTAGCTACACTAATTCACCTCCGATATGTTATCTACGGCTACAATTTGACCCATTCAAAAAGTGCGAGCAAACGAAGTGAATACGTAAACCTATTGTATGTAGGTCAAAATATGGCAAAGTGTATATTTTATACATTTAAACAAATAATCTTTGATGTATAACTAGTAATGTGCCAAAAATAATCGAACAGGAAAATCATTTATCCCATGGAAGCCATACTTGTTCTACATAACACATAACGAAACAAAGCTTTCAAATGTATAAGATAAACATGTAACTGCCAGATTGAGAGGGTAAAATAGCCAGTTCTCCATGTGTATGTTGTTATGCCCCACCACGATAGTGGAGGGGGCATTTAGTGTTACCCTTGTCCGTCCGTCCGTCCGTCCGTCCGTCCGTCCGTCATAAAACCTTAACGCTCGGGTAAATGTCTCATAATTTCTTCATCCTTCTACCGATCTGCTTCATATTTCATATACACATTGCTCTAATGGTCCTCTACCGCCCTGTGCAAAATCCACGTTCGTCCTGTCCCCTGCCAAGCCCAGGGTCAATGTCACATTTTGTGCTTCAAAAACATTAACGCTGAGGTGAAAAAAAATTTGACTTGCAATTTGGCCTCATTTATTATCAAAGCGATATGTGGAGCATCCGTGTTCTATGAACACATTTTCTAGTTTATTAATAATGTATTGATACAGTTTTGACAGTTTCATATACGCTGGATAAACGATAGCAAAAATCACTCTTCTTTAATGTGTTACATTAAAGACATGGGGTTAAATTGCTACCCTCGCGAGAAGTATGGAGCGGGGTAGCAATTTGGTTTTTAAGATATGCCAAGTCTCCCAGAGTTTCCGGAATGCCCCATAATGCAGGAGAGTGCGTTTCTATGGAACCCCGCAGGGGACATGGATTTTTTGTAATTAATTCGTTCCCACGAAATAACAATTCGTTCCCTTAATTTAACAATTCGTTCCCACGATATAACAATTCGTTCCCTTAATTTAACAATTCGTTCCCACGATATAACAATGCGTTCCCTCAATTGAACAATTTGTTCCATCGAATTAAGTCATGCGAACGACATGGGAACGAATTATTATTTCGTGGGAACGAATTGTTAAATTGAGAGAATTGTTAATCCGTGGGAATTAATTGTTAATTAGTAGGAACGAATTGTTAAATTGAGGGAACGAATTGTTATTTCGTGGGAACAAATTAATAAAAAAAAAGAATTATAAGTTCCCTGTGGGTCTCCGTACGTTTCAGTCACTCTCGTTTTAAAAGGAGGAGTGGGGTGCATGCCCCCGGAACCCTCTAGCAAAGTACATATCGCTTCGCTCGGAGGTAAGCCTCGCTTCGGCTCAGAAAAATCTCCAGAAAATTGCTTCTTTCAACTTGTCATATCATATCTGCTCTCGTAATTCCTTGGTATAAACATATTTATTTATTGCATTCACATACAAACATTTACATAGGTAGTAGTTTGGATTGGATTGTAATTCCTTGACGAGTGCAGCCACACTTGTTGCAGACACTGTCGAGGTCAATACTCTCAGACCGATCCACGCCCCTTTGATCGAAAGTAGTTCTCTGTTTTCGTCATGCGTATCGATATTAAAGGTACATGCCCACTCAGTAGGCACAACATGTTCTTTACAGGAATTAAATAGGTGTGTAATTGTGTCACTATTCCACCAGTTCTATAAATTACGAGTATGTGTGTATACAGTTTTCAATGTACATGTCATATATGTAGTAGTCTGAACATCGTTTTGTGATGAGTATAGTCGTCGGAAAATTGACATATCAAACCATAGGCACTTTATGGGATGAATGAAACCGATGTGTTAATGATTCCTATCGCAGGATGTATAGTATATAGGAAGGCGAGACATTCGCCATCTTGTTTTGCATGTTGTTTTTTTTCAACCAACGGAAGTGACGTAAATTAGGCTACCTTTGACTGGTTTCGTGATTTACCTTGCTGTTCACCAGCTGATTTTGTTTTTGTGCAAGATCGACAGTGCCTGTGCTGACATACAACATGGAAAGTCACATTAACATGGCACATGGCAAGAAATATCCCATATTAATGTCATTTACAATATTTAATTCATGATTACCTATTCAGATAAGTGACAAAACCAATCACGAAACCAGTCTGTACTTCCATTGGTTAAAAAATGGTTCCCAGCCTACATGCGGCTTAGTAACTTACAATTAACGAGCCGGTCAAAGGTAAATGACGTTACTTCCGTTGACTGAAAATATGGATGCTGTCATTCCTTCTAGATTCATACAGATCCTCAGTGTAACTGGATTATCACATCAGGGTTTCGTTCATCCCATAAAGCTCCTATGTATCAAACTCCATTCCCGTTATTTAGGGGTGAAAGGGTTAACTGATCAGTAGGGCTGCAATGTGTGATGCTGTGGTTATGCAGTAAATATAACATGTATGTTGATTTAATATGAAATTTATTAATGAAATCAATAATTTGTTTGATAAATATCATATTAAAGCATCCCTCTTGTAAGAGCATCTGTTTATAGTAAAGTCGTTGGCTGATTTAATAAGAAACACGACACAGCCTCGTTTCTTATGAAATCAGTAAAGTTGTTTTAATAACTACGATATTAGGCCATCATTCATGTACGATCAAATTCATCATCTATTTATTAAAGTCGTTGACTGATTTCATAATAAAGTTCGTGGATTATCTCCTCGTAAATGCGGACGAACGGTGATGTCACCGTGGCAAATACTTTACCACACCTTCATACATTTTACAGGTATTACCTCACGCGATCTGCTCACAAACATAGGTGGAAAACTCGTACCTGTGACACGAATAAAAAATATGGAACAAAAATCCCATTACCCCACCCACCTCGTCTGGTACTGTACTGTTTACTATAAACGGTACAGTACGAGACCAGGTGGGTGGGGTAATGGGATTTTGGGCTGATGGGCTTTTTGTGGCCAGTGTAGATCCAGATCAGCCTATGCATATGTAAAGTCTGAGCAGGATCTGCACTGTTCGCCGTTCCATCAATGAAACACCCGTCATATCTAGATCGTTATACATTGAACTATACTCCTTGAAAGCACAGGTGTTTGAACAAATGGTCAGAATGTTGGTGTCATATGGGTATTTGGGTGGATTTTGGTGGATTTCGTTGGTTTTGGGTAATGTATATAGTTTTGTGCAACTACTAATGCTCAATCATTACACACGATAGTAATCGTCAATTATCTACACATTCACCGTTACGAAGTTTCGGACACATTTTATATTGCCAAAATACCCATACTTATACGAGTAATTCGCGGGAGCTGACGTAAATTGTATGTTGGTAACAATGCACCCAACCCACCAGAGATACCGAAATAACCCAAGAAAACACCGAAATATGAACCGTTCTTCAAGAACCTGTGCCTGAACGTGCACTTGGCGAGATTAGTGTATATACCCACAGAGCTCCAGATAAGTTGTGTACCTGTATCATACCCCCAGATTTCAAATTCAGTGCGTTATTTTACTTTTACAAATGTATTATTGATTTTCTTCCTTATTAAATAGGGTACAAAAGATACAAATAAAAAATCACTTATTTGAGCTGCAAGAAGCTCAACCAAGTAAATGTTCTACTTTATTACAGCATTTTCACTACTCAATTTGAAAATCAATGCGTATTTTCAAATTGCTGTGATTATTTTGTACCCTCACTTTTGATAACCAATGCGTATTCTGCTCAAATAAGTGCGTAAAATACGTAAATACGCACCTTATCTGGAACTCTGTACCCATAAGAACGATTGAATCGGACGGCGGAATATCTGTAACTTTAGTATACTTTGTATTCACGGCAAGTCACATAATCTACGTTGTGTTGCGTCTCCGTATAATATAGACATACGCATTTAATAAGTTCATTAACGATACATGCCCACTCAGTAGGCACAACATGTTCTTTATAGGAATTAAATAAGTATATAATTGTGTCACTATTCCACAAGTTCTAAAAATCACGAGTGCCCGCTATATAGATATAATCATTTCGTAATATCTATTTTACTGATAGTGACTCGCGGTGGTATCAGACTATTTTCATATGCAAATGAGGCATGATATTTTTTAATTATTTATACTAAATAAATGCGTCACCTGCAAAAATAATATTTTCGACAGTTTATAAAGTATGATCATTGCACATTTAACAATAAATACATAGAATAAATAGTAATGTCCGTTAGCATTTTATGGAAAGACGGTTATCGCCCCTGATATCAGTGTGGAAACTTACGTCTGATATAAAAGGTATACTAATGCCAATCAATACGTGGGGTAATGGTGAATGAATGTTTATATTGCCAGAAAATGTCTCTGATGATGTCTCTGATATAAAGAACAGTTCGTGCCTACTGAGTGGGCATGTACCTTTAAGTAGGAGGGCGTTGTTCGTTGTAACTCCCGGCTGCTATACTCCATGCCGTGTAGTGAATTACTAGTGTTCTAACTCGAGTTGGACCCGAGTTGAAACTCTGCTTGTTCCAAAAACTACTCGGGTTACTCCGGAGTTACAACGAAACACGTCCAGTAAGTCCGTGACTTATCAGGCAAGCGCATCCAGCCGGAAGCTGTACGGTTTTACAGACGCTCGTCTGGTAATTACAGTTTGCAGCCTGGAAATTAGATTTATTTATTTACATCCAGTTTGTATGCAACATGCCTTTATGTATGAGGTAATATGAAGTTAGTCTGTCTGTGCGAGGAGATAATTGGCGACTTTTATCCCTTACACCGCTGCATTAAATTTTCTCGTCTGCTGCTTTTTTTTCTTTTGATTTTCCACTTTCGATGAAAATGTGTTTTGTCTTAATACGATTCGCATGCGCTGTCCAAACATGTTTTGTTAATAATGTCATTTAAGAACAACATACGAACATGTTCATTTCCCGCAGTTTAAGTACGCGTCCGATAACCTTTCGAGAAGATGCTCATGTCCTGTCGCAACATGTTTTTAAAATCGATGTCAATTTCAAATTGTGACATTTCCCTGTTTGCTTGCTTGACAGAATTAAAACACAAGCACGTACATCACTGGCAACGTATTCTATTTATATTTACATCACAAAATGTCTTGAAAATTGATGAACATATTTAAAGGTACATGCCCACGCAGTAGGTTATAATATAGGGAGCCATGTAGTTTTGTATATTCTTAGATATGACATTTTCTGGCAACGTAAACATTCATTCACCATTGCCCCACGTATTTATTGACATTATTATACATTTTACATCCTACGTAAATGTCCACACTTATATCAGGTCAGGGGCAATAACCGTGTTTTCTTAAAATGTTAACGGACATTAATATTTATTTGTCCAATAACTGGAAATATATCTACAACAATGTATTTTTTAGAATTTCACATAGCATAATGGACAACTTGAAAATGGGAGTACATGTACATGTAATTAATTTCCCAATGTTGTTGTTGTTTTTTAAAGTGGGTCTATCTTTCTGGATCTTTATAAAAACGCTATTTGAAAAATAAATTAAAATCTATTGCATTCCGACCAATTATAATAAAATGTATTAGTATACATTTCATATAATAAATACGTTTAAAAACCACCCTTTTGTCTATATTGTGGAATAAGTAAAAATCAACATATTATACAATGTCTGGAGACTTTATATTTTATTTTTAAATATTTTTGCAACAATAAATTTTTAATCGTTTCGTATATTATAGCAACCTTTTTTTTTTTATGAGGAATACGATTAGCACAAATTGGTGTTGGTCATTTTATCGGTGAATACATGTTACATGTTATAACCATGTTTATTTTCCAGTTACTTGAAAACACTGGAAATCAAAATTTGGGAATTCAAGTAATGGTATTGTTTTTTGTTTTATTTTTCATGTGTGCATACATGTACCTGTCTGGATAGCCATGGGCACGTCATTTTAAAACAATGTTTTAAAACATGATTTTTTTTACGAATTTACGGTCAGAAATATTCTAAAACGATTTAAGAATGAATTATCTCCCCTTTTTATTTTGAATTTTAGGATTAGTGTTACGGGTTTGCATTGCAACTCGTAAACCTTTTAAACGGTAATAGCTGGAGGCTTGATACATGGTATCTAGATTCCTTATGGTGTGGAGATAAGTACACTTTTTTCAATGATTTTGTATTTGACATCCGTGTCATGGATTATCTCCCCGTTTTGTACTCTGTGAACAGTTATTCTTGTGTGTGGTATGTTATTGTTGATGTTCCACTCATACCATGTATTTTATACACAGGAGATAGTGACGTACGGGTGGTTCGACTGGGTTACAGACTGTACAGATTGTCTTCGGCCCGGCTGTATACCCACAGCAGGTAATTGTTACTTACTGTCCTATGGTTCTTACGTACTGTGACCCCGGGGGTCGTTTCACTAAACTTCGTAAGACTAAAATGTTCGTAAGTGCAAAATTATGATAGTCTGTAAATATCATATTAACATTGTTTTCTTGTAAACAATTGTTGGATCTATTTATTGAGCATAGGCTGCATATCATAGGCTGCATGCAGCCTATGCTCAATAAATGTAAATCAATCTATTTAAATTTCCAGACGATTCTAAAATTGCGTTTACGAACATTTTAGTCGTACGATGTTTAGAGAAACGGGCCCCAGATCTCCCTGTACATCCGCACAGTCAGATCAGGGTCTACACTGCTTGAGAACTGGTATTTTCCCCAGTTTAGACAATTAAAATATGACCTGTGCTGCGCGATGAGGGTCTACAATATTCAAATGATTCAAATAACCTCCAGATATCTCGTAAAATGTTAGCTTGTAACCAATCCCGGATTACCACCCACCCCCCCCCCCCCCCCCCCCCCCCCCCCCCCCCCCCCCCCCCCCCCCCCCCCCCCCCCCCCCCATCACTTCCGCCGCCCCTAGGTACATGCCCACTCAGTAGGTGCAAAATATTAATTATAGGAATTAAATAAGTGTATAATTGTGTCACTGTTCCATCATTTGTAACAATTACGAGTGCCCGCTATGCAGATATAATCATTCAGTAATATTTATTTTGCTGATACTGACGCGCGGTGGTATCAGGCTAATTCCATATACAAATGAGGCATGACATTTTTTTAATTAGTTATACAAATTAAATGCGTCACCTAAAACAATAGCATTTTCGACAGATTATGAAGTTTGATCATTGCACATGAAACAAATCAATACAGAGAATAAATAGAAATGTCCGTTAACATTTTAAGAAACACGGTTATCGCCCCTAATATTAGTGTGCAAATTTACGTCTGATATAAACTGTATATTAATGCAAATCAATACGTGGAGTAATGGTGGATGAATGTTTATTTCGCCAGGAAATGTCTCAGATGATGTCTCTGATATAAAGAACACTTTGTGCTGACTGAGTGGGCATGTACCTTTAAACCTTGTTCAAATATTGTCCTAGTTGTTGACCTATGTGCCGCGCGATTCACTACATTTCACGAGAAAACAGTCTTCATTGTCTTTGCAGCCAGCGGTGTTACAATTCTATCTGCGTCTGCGCAGTCAGGACCCGGCTATATAGACAGAGGACGTGGCGGCGACTCAGTCGGGGACAACTATCGGGTAATAATGAATATGATTTCATGTGATGAATATAATTCTGTTAACTGAATGCATCAGTCAATGTGAATCCCCGCACCCCCCCATCCGGGGGAGGGGCGGGGCTTTACCGGGGCATACACCGGGCTTTTACCTTTCATGATGCCCCGCAGTGCGGGGACTTACCGGGGCTTTTACAAATGGGCCGGGACACACCCCGGGGGCTTTACCGGGGTTTTAACCGGGCTTTACCTGGGCATACCCCGGGGCTTAACATTTCATGATGCCCCGCAGTGCGGGGCTTTTACCGGGGCTTTCACAGCAGCGAAAATATAAGCCCCGCTATTCCCCCGGAGGGGGGGTGTGCGGGGACTTACATTGACTGATGCATAATCTAAATTAGAAAATAATGACTGGTCGATGCTGAGCTGAGCTGTGCTCAACCTCGGCACACACGAAATAATACGAATTTGGAGAATGCGCTCTATATCAAAACAGCGAATAATGTGGACACTGATCAGACTGCTCAGGGCCTATTTCATCAACATTGCAAAGTCAGGTCCGTAGCCAGGGGGGGTGGGAGCGGTCGGACGACCCCCCCCCCCCCCCCCCACCGCCAGCCTCGAGGTTCACTTTTTTAGCCTTGAGGTCCACTTTTTTAGACCCCCACAGATACTTCAGACCCCTTGAGCCTTCGAAACGACCCCCCTCCCCCCTTCAAACAGGTAGATACTTCCAGGCCCGTAGCCAGACCTGTTTGAAGGGGGGGGGGGTCGTTTCGAAGGTTCAATGGGTCTGAAGTATCTACCTGTTTGAAGGGGGGGGGTCGTTTCGAAGGCTCAAGGGGTCTGAAGTATCTATGGGGGTCTAAAAAAGTGGACCTCAAGTCTAAAAAAGTGAACCTCGAGGCTGTGCTGGGGGGGGGGGGGGTCGTCCGACCGCTCCGACCCCCCCCCCCCCCCCCCCCCCCCTCCCCCCCCCCCCCCCCCCCCCCCCCCCCCCCCCCCCCCCCCCCCCCCCCCCCTGGCTACGGCCTGTACTTCAGACCCCTTGAGCCTTCGAAACGGCCCCACCCCCCCCCCCCCGCCCCCTTCAAACAGGTCTGGCTACGGGCCTGAAAGTATACTTTACTAGCAAAGTATACTTTGAGGGAGTAATCATTTATTTTTCCTGAAATGCATTATTTCATATAGAACTAACAAATGCATATATTTCATGATTAAAAGTATGCAGAATTATTATACTGAATTTATTACATTATCACAGCCATTAAATGGCTGTGATAATGTAATAAATTCAGTATAATAAAAAATAATAAATGTTTCAAAAAATTGAAAATTTCTCCCTCAAAGTATACTTTGCTACTAAAGTATACTTTGCAATGTTGATGAAATAGGCTACAGATGTGCAGGCCGGGTTGGTTAAACAGAGATTGCAAGCGGAGTAAGCCGGTTTTGTCATGTCGTGAACCAACACGTGATAGCGAGACATTCAGTATTCAGCGAGGTAACCAAGGGGAGTGTCTGGAATTAAATGTTGAAGTTATTGTATTTGTATAAAACGTCGAATAAACTCTACAAAATATATCATATTTATCTCAGGTTTCCGCCGTATCCGTGCAATAAATTAGTTAAATAATGTCTTCTCGTTAAATATGGTGTTATAGTTAAGAGCGCGTGGGGAGATTGTACACGGCCCCCTAAATGTCCCTCTGCGCTATTATCGAACCATATTCAACTCGCATGTTATATTGAACTTCTTACACTTACAGATTAGCGACCGAGCAACACAGACACAACACTGGAGTGCGCGGCATTGTGGATACTTACATACAGCTTTATACGCCGTGAATAAATCCTCGTTGTAACTATGCAAGTTTCTGGAAGGAGGGCAGCAGCTGGTCAAGTTGATGGAGGGAATGAGGATAAACTGACGACCCCGTGCCCCACCCACCCGGACAAGGTCACGGAGTACTACTGCAGGTCACACAATAAAACTGCATGTACGGCGTGTGTTATGGTGAACCATAGACGCTGTGACGAGGTCGAGTACATTCCCGGAATTTCTAAAGGGGTCGCCGGCTCGACGGAATACAGGGACATAGAGCAGACGTTTACGTCACTACTGGATACAATGAACAACGCTGGTATGCGGGCGTCCAACTCCCGTGACCACTTGATTCAATCAGGCGCTGAATACTTGCGTGATCTGAAGGCGTGTCGTCATAAAGTAATGGCCATCATTGACCGACTCGTGGACGACGCCGATAAGAAGTATAGAGATTACGTGGACGCCATGACCCACCAACTAACCAACATCTGCAAGTTAACTCACGATTACGGCGATCGTATCACGTCTGTACAGACGGACATCAGACACCAAGTAAAGAAAGGCCGCGAGAATAATCTCTTTCTCTTGTTGAAGGAGGCTGAAACATTGATAGCTGAGTGCAAAACATCGACTTCCGGTATTCAACATAAATGCAGCGTGAAGTCGTGCGCGTTTGTAGAAAATAAAACATTATTGGATGATTTACACAGTGTTGGTGATATTGGACAATTAGTGACGGAAACATTCCCATGTCTGCGTGATGACATCAATATCCGTGGATCTACAGATGGCAGCACGTGTGGCGTCAGAGGTTTACTCGTGCTCACCGACGGCCGACTACTACTGTCAGACTTGAACAATGATAACATAAAGCTGTTTGACAACAACCATACACTGGTGTCCCACGTTCCACTACAATCCGGTCCCAACGACATTGCGGAGACAGCCGGCGGGGAGGTAGCTGTATGTCTGCCAGCCAACAACACCATCCAGTTTGTGTCGGTGTCGGGCACCCTGACCCTCGGGCGGATCATCAAGACCGCAGTGAAATGCTGGAGTGTGACCAGATGTGGTGACAACCTGGCGGTGGTAGATTATGATTCATCACGAGACATTGTGGAGATTGACATGAGGGGTAGGAAGGTGAGAACTGTATGGACATGTCCTGATGGCGACCCCCTGTATATAAGCCACAACACCCGCGGTGAGTTGATCACGACAGACTACGGCGGCGGGGTAACACGTGTCACCCGGGATGGCGTCGTGCTGGCCCGATACAAGGGAGACAACTTGGCGAATCCACGCGGACTCACCGTCCACCCAGACGGAAGTATCTATGTCTGCGACTCCAAGTCTGACAACATCCATCACATAACGGCGGATTGTACCCGTATTGAAGTCTTCGGGGACGTACGGTTATCGGGGCCTTGGAGGATCTGTTACAACCAACACAACAATTGCCTGTATGTATCTCAGGCTGTTAGTAATGACTGTATAAAAGTATTTCTGCTCGGGAATTAAAGGCACCGGGTCTCAGATTTACGTAGACATGGATGAACAGATCAGGAAAACATGGGTTGATTGTAGATTTCTATCCTATTTTCTTATCCCAGTTATGCCTATAAGTCGTCTGCAAAACAATCTGATTGTGAAAAATGGAATTTGTGAAAATAATGTTGTTTTATAATGTTTATTTTTCAGTATTATAAACATGTTTATTACAAATTTATTGTATTTAACCCTTAGACCGCTACTCACAACAATTGTCGTCTGCTTTTATATAGTCTTATTTCTCAATAAAAACATGGTTTGACAGCACTTCAGAATCATTTCCAATGGAAATGATTCTGAAGTGCTGTCAAAGCATGTTGTAAATTATTCTAAAGTGTTGTCAAAACATGTTTTTGATGATAGAAATGGAAAGTAGAAAACAAACAGCAGACGACAAAATAGTCGTGACTTCATGACTGTCTTGATTATTAAAGTGGCATTAAATTTACATGTTTTTAAATTATTAAATAACTTCTTGGTTATTTCAGTTTGCATGTAAATACGTAGTTGTTGTGAAATATTTTCAGCTTTTATTGTTCATACAAACAGAGCTCCAGATAAGCTGCGTATTTGCGTAAATACCCAATTAAAATTGCCAAAAACCCAATTGAAATCAGAAGTAGTGAGTATCAAAAGCAATGAGAACAATTGTGGTACCTTTATCATGTAGTCAGTGAAAACATGACTCGACTTGCCATACTGAGTCATGATTGACATATACAGTAAATAGGTACTTTTCAATTTTTTCTACAAATCTTCAAAAATTGGGCACATACATATGCATTTTTTATCACATAACTTACATTTATATACATATATTACTAATATGTCAGTAATGATCCTTAAAGTGTCATTTCAAGCCGATCTG
>CM055268.1:123319624-123348760 GCA_029237695.1 Conchocele bisecta | reverse complement strand
AAAATATATCATATTTATCTCAGGTTTCCGCCGTATCCGTGCAATAAATTAGTTAAACAATGTCTTCTCGTTAAATATGGTGTTATAGTTAAGAGCGCGTGGGGAGATTGTACACGGCCCCCTAAATGTCCCTCTGTGCTATTATCGAACCATATTCAACTCACATGTTATATTGAACTTCTTACACTTACAGATTAGCGACAGACCAACACAGACACAACACTGGAGTGCGCGGCATTGTGGACTCTTACATACAGCTTTATACGCGGTGAATAAATCCTCGTTGTAACTATGGAAGTTTCTGGAAAGAGGGCACCGGCTGGTCAAGTTGATGGAGGGAATGAGGATAAACTGACGACCCCGTGCCCCACCCACCCGGACAAGGTCACGGAGTACTACTGCAGGTCACATAATAAAACTGCATGTACGGCGTGTGTTACGGTGGACCATAGACGCTGTGACGAGGTCGAGTACATTCCCGGAATTTCTAAAGGGGTCGCCGGCTCGATGGAATACAGGGACATAGAGCAGACGTTTACGTCACTACTGGATACGATGAACAACGCTGGTATGCAGGCGTCCAACTCCCGTGACCACTTGATTCAATCAGGCGCTGAATACTTGCGTGATCTGAAGGCGTGTCGTCATAAAGTAATGGCCATCATTGACCGACTCGTGGACGACGCCGAGAAGAAGTATAGAGATTACGTGGACGCCATGACCCACCAACTAACCAACATCTGCAAGTTAACTCACGACTACAGCGATCGTATCACGTCCGTACAGACGGACATCAGACACCAAGCAAAGAAAGGCCGCGAGAATAATCTCTTTCTCTTGTTGAAGGAGGCTGAAACATTGATAGCCGAGTGCAAAACATCGACTTCCGGTATTCAACATAAATGCAGCGTGAAGTCGTGCGCGTTTGTAGAAAATAAAACATTATTGGATCATTTACACAGTGTTGGTGATATTGGACAATTAGTGACGGAAACATGCCCATGTCTGCGTGATGACATCAATATTCGTGGACCTACAGATGACAGCACGTGTGGCGTCAGAGGTTTACTCGTGCTCACCGACGGCCGGCTACTACTGTCAGACTCTAACAATAAGAAGATAAAGCTGTTTGACAACAACCATACACTGGTGTCCCACGTTCCACTACAATCCACTCCCTGGGACATTGCGGAGACAGCCGGCGGGGAGGTAGCTGTATGTCTGCCAGGCAACAAGACCATCCAGTTTGTGTCAGTGGCGGGCACCCTGACCCCCGGGCGGATCATCAAGACCGCAGTGCAATGCTGGAAGGTGACCAGATGTGGTGACAACCTGGCGGTGGTAGTTTATAAATCACGAGACATTGTGGAGATTAACATGAGGGGTAGGAAGGTGAGAACTGTATGGACATGTCCTGATGGCGACCCCCAGTATATAAGCCACAACACCCGCGGTGAGTTGATCACGACAGACAACGGCGGCGGGGTAACACGTGTCACCCGGGATGGCGTCGTGCTGGCCCGATACAAGGGAGACAACTTGGCGGATCCACGCGGACTCGCCGTCCACCCAGACGGAAGTATCTATGTCTGCGACTACAAGTCTAACAACATCCACCACATAACGGCGGATTGTACCGGTATTGAAGTCTTCGGGGACGGACGGTTATCGAAGCCTGGCAGGATCTGTTACAACCAACACAACAATTGCCTGTATGTATCTCAGGTAGATAATGACTGTATAAAAGTATTTCTGCTCGGGAATTAAAGGCACCGGGTCTCAGATTTACGTAGACATGGATGAACAGATCAGGAAAACATGGGTTGATTGTAGATTTCTATCCTATTTTCTTATCCCAGTTATGCCTATAAGTCGTCTGCAAAACAATCTGATTGTGAAAAATGGAGTTTGTGAAAATAATGTTGTTTTATAATGTTTATTTTCCAGTATTATAAACATGTTTATTACAAATTTATTGTATTTAACCCTTAGACCGCTACTCACAACAATTGTCGTCTGCTTTTATATCTTGCCTTATTTCTCAATAAAAACATGGTTTGACAGCACTTCAGAATCATTTCCTATGGAAATGATTCTGAAGTGCTGTCGAAGCATGTTGTAAATTATTCTAAAGTGCGGTCAAAACATGTTTTTGATGAAAGAAATGGAAAGTAGAAAACAAACAGCAGACGACAAAATAGTCGTGACTTCATGACTGTCTTGATTATTAAAGTGGCATTAAATTTACATGTTTTTAAATTATTAAATAACTTCTGGGTTATTTCAGTTTGCATGTAAATAGTTGTTGTGAAATATTTTAAGCTTTTATTGTTCATAGAAATAAAAAAAAAAAAATTTATTGACAAAATTCGTGAATATCCGAGAATTTTTTTATTTTTTTTTTTTTTTTTTTTTTTTTTTTTTTATAAAAAATTGTATTGAAATTAACAATATAATGCTGGTGTATGTTTGTAAATGTAAACTCGGGTTCAATCCAAGTGTTTGTACAGTTAGATGCTGTATATGTTCAGTTTTATTGAAAAATATAAAATGCCAATAAACAAATAAATAGCTGCCATCACAACCCAACTTGATTGGGTCGGTGATGTTCTCGACTAACAACAACAAATTAAGATAGCGGTGTAAGGGTTAAATTAATTTCACTAGCGACTATAATGGAAACTTATTTGTAACCGTGGTATAGTATGATCATTTCACAACAAAAAATAAAGAGATTTCACAATTTTTAGCTCACCTGAGCAAAGCTCGTGTGAGCTATAGTTACCGCAATGTGTCCGTCCGGGCCAACGTCCGGGGGTTTGAGAACTTAGGGGCGTGGTTAGGAACAAAAGATTCCTTTGTAATATTCCGTAAGCTCATAAACTCTATTGTTGTTTAGGGGCTTTTTCTTTGTTCTTCAAACAATGGAAATACCCCATAAACCCAAAATGTTGGAACGTCCGTCCGTCCGTCTGTCCGGGCACACATTAGGGTACTTATGTGGCTAGCCCCACAGGGTTATGGACTTGGTAAAGGATAGGGTTGGTTACAATTAGCCACCTAAAAAATCCTTTTATGTGGCTAAAAATCGTTTTATGTGGCTAATATTTAACATGTGATAAGCCACATAAGTATAGTACTGTAAGAACGGACGTCCGTCGTCCGTCCGTGAACATTTTCAAACGTCTTCTCCTCGGTAACCATTGGGCCTATAGTCACCAAACTTCATGGTCATGATCCCTAGGTAGGGGGATTACAAAATTGTTAAAATGACGTCATTACGTAGTCCAAGATGGCCGCCGTCTAAAAATAGCACAAATTCTTCAAAAATCTTCTCAAGAACCGCCGACCGGATTTCGACAAAACTTGGTAGGAATGATTGATGTACAATGCTCTTTCAAAATTGTTAAAATGGTGACCCCGGGGTCAAAAATGGGCGTGGCCCGTGGGGTCAAATTTTATTTTTGGCCGAATATGTTCATGTCGTATATCAAATCGAAGGTATCAACGAGGCGATCACTCTGGTGCATTTTTTGTCGAAATCGGATGGCTATGTCATCCAAGATGGCCGCCGAATGGTCAAAAGGTCGTTCTTTCAATATAGATTACAAACGTCTTCTCGTGAACCACTTGGCCAATATTGGCCAGACTTTACAGTAATGGTCAGTGGGTCGAGCCTTTTCATATTTGTTAAAATGATGATCATCCCGAAATCCAAGATGGCCGCCGTTGAAAAGTAGGTCAATTTCTCAAAAAAATCTAACGAACCTCCAGGGCCGATTTCGACAATGCTTGATATGAATGATCGATAGTTAACGATGTTTCAGATTCCTTCAAATGGTAGCCCTCCGGGTCAAAAATAGGCTTGCAGGAGGGGTCAAGTAGGGGTCAAACTTCACATTTGACCGAATATGGTCGTGTAATATATCGATTCGAAGGTATGGACGAAACGATTACTTACGAGCATTTTTTGTTGAAATCAGATGATTACATCATCCAAGATGTCCGCCGAAAGGTCAAAGGTTTTCTTCATACAAACCGCTTGGCCATTGGTAGCAAACTTCGCAGTTTTGGTTCATTGGTAAAGCCTTTTCAGTTTCATTAAAATGGCAGTCATCGTTTATCCAAGATGGCGGCCGTCTAAAAATAGCACAAAATTTTAAAAAATCTTCTCACGAACCACCAGATCGATTTCTACGAAACTTGGCAGAAATGATTGATGTACAATGCTTTTTCAAATTTGTTAAGATGGTGACCCCTGGGTCAAAAATGGGGTCAAATTTCATTTTTGACGGAATACTGTCTTATAATATATCAAATCAAAGGTATTGATGAGGCGATCGTTGTGGTGCTGTTTTCATCGAATCGGATGATTACATCATCCAACATGGCCGCCAAAAGGTCGTTCTTTTATAAGAGATTTCAAATGTCTTCTTCATACAAAACGCTTGGTCATCGGTGGCCAAACTTCGCAGTTATGGTTCATTGGTAAAGCTTTTTCAGTTTTGTTAAAATGGCGGTCGTCGTTAATCCAAGATGGCTGCTGTCTAAAATTTAAAAATAGCATAAATTCTTAAAAAATCTTCACTAACCACCAGACCGATTTCGACGAAACTTGACAGGAATGATCGATGTACAATGCTTTTTGAAAGCTGTTAAAATGGTGACTTCTGGGGGTCAAAAATGGGCATGGCCCGGGGGGTTAAATAGTGGTCAACTTTTTTTACAGAATATGGTTATATAATACATAAAATCTAAGGATTGCAATAAAAAGTAGGCTGGAAGCATCCTGTTGTGGTCTCCAAACCTCTCAAAGTTGTGTAAGATATATTTGAACATATCGCGAGACAACTCCTACCCTGGTGACTTCTCAAGTTTGTCGCATGGACATTTTGTGCCTGTCATGGGCTTATTTTGATGTAGATGTAGTGACAACTTTACATACCAGTATTGGCTTGATTTTTGTGACATTGCACAGGTGAGCACTATAGGGCGATCCTGGCCCTCTTGTTTCTTGTAGTATGTACTTGAATATAACCCATGTTTTTTGGAAAGTTCATCAACTAAAATGGTCGATTGATTGACATATGAGACACGCCATGTGATTTTGAACCTAAGAACATGCTATTTTGCATGAAATATATTTACAATATTTTCCGTATTAGACGTCGAATGTTCAATGGTGATTCCGCATTTGCTATGGAACTTCCTTCATCTTTCAATGTCATTTACAGAAAATATCACATTTTTTGTAAATACAATGTATACTTCATGAACAATCGCACTTGTTCTGTACAAAATCACATGGCCTGTCTCATATGTGGCTGTGACTGGAGAAATGGGGCTTATGGGATTTGTGACCAGTGTAGCTCCTGATCACACTCTTGTAGCCCGATAACAATCTATATTGCTTGTTTGAAGATTGCCGGCTGTGTCATTGATGGAATGGCGAACAGTTCAGATCTTGACCAGACTGCGGGTGACAGGCTGACCTTGATCGACCCTGGTCGCAAAACCCATAAGCCCCACTTCTCCAGTTGCAGCCACATGTCATTTACAGTGCATGATGCAAACATTTATCTATTGTATATCTGAGACACAGTCCCTTTATTCCGAATTCAAATGACGTTATTCAGTATGAACTTGATGTAATAGTTATTGTTCACATATTGAATTTTTAATTAATTAATTTTGAGCGAGAGTAGCGAGCGAATAAATTAGTTTATTAAAAATTGAATATGTGAACTATAACTACATGTAACTTATTGGTTTCCCCGCCCCATCGCGGGCACCTGTCTATTAGAATGCAGCGCTGCCCATAAACGTGTTTTCAAATTACAATATACTATTACGTGATTGGCGGTGCAACACTGAATCAATCGTACACATGTTGCACTGCACGCCACAGTCACAGGGAATTACATAAACAAGGCGGGCATGTGGTTCTAAATATAACTTGATTTATTGCAACATTTAATTATTAATTTAATAGATATTGGCCAAAGTGTCGCAATATGCGATTATTTGAGACTTCCTTCTGGTGAGTAGAACTAGATGCGCAAAGTCTATTTTGATTTTTGATTCGACCCTCCGGGTCATGAATTATCTTAGTTCTGAGTACATAACTCTAACTACATTTCATTACACTGCATTACATACGCGTTATGACGGAGTTTTCAAAATGTGCGTTTGAAGCGTTCTTTGTTTACTTTCTACTTCGTGGAGAGTGACCTAAGAATTTTGCTAATACATATTTCCACCATTTATTAGGTAAGTTTATGGTAATATGTTTGTGTCATATTGTAGAATTGTCTCTCAATAACAGTGGGTGGCAGGTGGGAGCACACGATGGGTAATTTAATGATCGAGGTTCATCCTTACCGGAATCCCGACTGGAGACCTGGTTTGGCCCTCACATACGTCTTTGGCATTTTGTATGTGGCAGTTGAATCTGGTTATACCCCTTATGTGAGTATTACGATATTCGTAATCCTGTTTTAGGGGAAGGGGCCAAGTGACTTGATGTGGTATGGACCTGGAACCAGGACAGGTTATTCTAATTGCAGGGCTGAATATATTTGTTCTCGATGTAAATATTCCGTTCTGATTTTGGGATTTTCCCCCCAATGTAGCAGGTTAAAATGGGATCCAACCCGTTTGCCCGGCCTTACATGACCTTAGCTGTTGATAGGCCATTAAACACTAATAAATAAACAAACAAACTCTCAATAACAATATAGCGAAGTATGAACGTCAACGCCAGCAGGTTGTTTCTGCATTTTCGTGCGCGAAATGTAAATGATATTCCGCAAATTTATACCATTGACTGTGGTGTAGCGATATCGTGCAACCTGTTGCCTATAAAGCGGAAAACCTGCAGCTAGGATTATCTCCCCCTTTTCGACTTATAATTTTCCAATTTTGGCTTGTAACTCGTAAAACGTTTAAACCCTAATAGCTACATACCTGATACTTGGTATGTAGCTTCCTTATGATGTGTAGATGCCCAAAGTTTATTTCATTTTTGATTCGACCTCGGGTTCATGGATTTTCTCCTCCGTTTCAACTTAGAATTTGACAATTTTGCCTTGTAACTCGTAAAACCTTTATAAACCTTAATTGCTACAGACCTGAAACTTGGTATGTAGCTACATGTACCTTATGATAAGCAGATGTGCAAAGTTTATTTCGATTTATTATTTGACCCCACCCCCCCCACCCCTCATAGATTATCTCCCTCCCCTTTTCGACTTAAAAATCAACAATTTTGTCTTGTTGATTTGACACTGAGCCATGGATTCTCTCCCCCTTTTGGAATTGAAATTTTGCCTTCTTTACTATCAAAGCGGTATGTGAGGCATCGCTATTCTATAAACACATTTTCTAATTAAAATCTTATTTTATACGGAATTGTTTAATGCAGGTCAAGATCTGTAAATTGTTCATCTATATATTGTGATCTAAGATACGTTATTCCTTAACTTAGTGATAATGTCTCCAGCCTAGTACAGCTGTATTTACGTTGTGGAGTCTATTCCAGGCCGTTGCCTAACCCGAATTTCTGTCTGTAACTCAGGGCGACTTATACATATATATATCTGCGTTACAGGCAGAAAATTAGCCATTCCCTCGTACATAATTATTTTGTGTTTAAATTTCTGACATTCTTCTGAATCTTGTTGTGTTATACACGATTTACCTATTGTACAGTATGCTACTAATTGCAAAATTTATCTACACAATTTATCTAATGTATAAGCACAACACTATATATTGAAACTGTTGTTTTGGTGCATTATGATTACATACCAAGGTATACGCTGTACTGCCTATTGTTATGCAACTAAATACAATATATTTCAATACCACTTGCATCACAAGGTACCAACCATTATACCCTGGATCTACATTACCATTGTTACAAAAATTTAATAATCCTAGTTGCGAACGGTAACTTGCAATCTACGGAACGGTACAGGAGTAGATTGCAAGAGTTACCGTTCGCAACTAACATAATCCGACTTCGCCTATTGTCTCGAAGGGTAATCTATCCTGGTTCATTGGCACTGCTGTAGTAGGAGGGGAATGTGTTATAAAGTGACAGGGCTCCAGATAAGGAATTAGTAATTGAGTATTGTCACTCCATCATTTCTGAAGTACTGAGCCTTGTAAGGGACATGAGAATAGAAACAACCAATTCTGACCAATTTGATTATTTTGTTCTAACAAATTCTATTTCAATTATCTTTCGTTCTGACGCATTCAAATTCGTTCTAACAATTTAAATTATTTGAATTGGAATGCGTTAGAACGAACGAATTGGAATGAAAGAATTGGAATTTGTTGGAATCGTTCGAATGAATTTAAATGCATTAGAACAAATTGGAATGCGTTAGAACAAATTGGGTAAAATAAAATCACACAACTGTTTACACATCAACAGACAGCAATTATGGAGACAATTCTAATGAAATACCAAGATTTGTTTTCATGGAAAATAAGAAAAATATGCTATATTTGTGGTATGTTCATTGTTTTCTGTAGCATGATAAAGGTACCACACATTTTTTAATTCTTTTTGATACTCACTACTTCTGATTTCAATTGGGTTTTTGGCAATTTTAATTGGGTATTTAAGCAAATACGCAGCTTATCTGGAGCTCTGATCATCCGAGACATTTTCTTGCAAAATGAACATTAATTCACCATTACCCCACGTATTGATTGGCATTATTATACAGGTGCTTCCTTATGATGAGTAGATGCGCAAAGTTTATTTTGATTTTTGATTTGACCCGCGGGTCATGGATTATCTGCCAGTTGGACTTGGAATTTTGGACTTCGCCTATTGTCTCGAAGGGTAATCTATCCTGGTTCATTGGCACTACTGTAGTAGAGGGGGAATGTGTTATAAAGTGACAGGGCTCCAGATAAGAAATTAGTAATTGAATACTGTCACTCCATCTTTTCTGAAGTACGGAGCCTTATACGGGACACGAGAAGAAAAACAAATTTGATTATTTCGTTCTAACAAATTCTAATTCGTTAGAACTTGTAACGATTTCAATTATTTTTCGTTCCGACGCATTCAAATTTGTTCTAACAATTTCAATTATTTCGTTCTAACGAATTTGAAATAGAACAAATTGAAATGCGTTATAACGAATTGGAATGTGTTAGAACTAATTATAATGCGTTACAACGAAATAATTGAAATCATTAGAATGAATTCTAATTCGTTAGAACGAAATAATCAATTGGTCAGCAGGGCTCCAGGTAAGGAATTAGTAATTGAGTAGTTTCACTCCATCATTTCTGAAGCAATTGGGTATTTCACAATTTTAATTGGGTAAAATAAAATCTCACTACTGTTTACACATCAACAGAGAGCAATTATTAAATTAGTTTGCTTTGAATTGAAACATCTTGGCATTTCATTAGAATTGTCTCCTTGGAGACATTTCTAATATAATACCAAGATGTGTTTTCATGGAAAATAAGAAAAAATATGCTGTATTTGTGGTCTGTTTATTGTTTTCTGCAGCATGATAAAGGTACCACACATTTTTTCTTGCTTTTTAATACTCACTTTTTCCGACTTCAAGTGGGTTTTTGGCAATTTTAATTGGGTATTTAAGCAAATACGCATCTTATCTGGAGCTCTGATCATCTGAGACATTTTCTTGCAGATTAAACATTAATTCACCATTACCCCACGTATTGATTGGCATTATTATACATTTTATATCGACGTAAATTTCCACACTGATATCAGGGGCGTTCAACTGTTTCCTTAAAATGTTAACGGACATTACTATTTATTCCTTGTATTTATTTATTGATGTGCAATGATCATATGGTACTTTATAATCTGTCGAAAATATTATTTTTTCCGGTGAAGCATTTAATTAGTATAAATAATTAAAAAAATATCATGCCTCATTTGCATATGAAAATAGCCTGATACCACCTCGCGTCACTATCATAAAATAAATGTTACTAAATGATTATATCTGTATTGTGAGCACTCGTAATTTTTAGAACTGGTGGAATAGTGACACAATTATACACTTAATTCCTATAAAGAACGTGGTCAATTTGTGTCTAATGATGGGCATGTACCTTTAATAAATGCATCAACCTAATCGATATAACATCACACACAGAAATGACACCTCATTGATTTATATGACATTAGATACACACAACAATACTGAAAACTAACACGCATATTATGTTGATAGTAAAATGACATAACCATTATCATCTTAACACTAGAATATATAGCTAATATTTTATTACAAATTACAACTTATGGATGTTAGATACTTATGCTAACAAAATGTGGTATATTCAGCCGGATTACATGATTTTTGTCATTTGTTATATTTTTATGCCCCACCACGATAGTAGAGGGGGCATTTAGTGTTACCCTTGTCCATCCGTCCCTCCCGTCCATCATTCCGTCCGTCCGTCCGTCACCAACCGTGTAAGTCGTAAAACATTTATACCGTGATAGGTACAGACCTGAAACTTGGTATGTAGCTTCCTTATGTAATAAGCAAAGTTTATTTCGATTTTTGATGTGACCCCCGGGTCATGGATTATCTCCCCTTTTTCAACGTAAGACTTTTCCTTATGCTTTAGCTTCCTTATGATGAAGAGATGCGCAATGTTTATTTTTATCATGGATTATCTGCCAGTTGGACTTGGAATTTTGCCTCGTTTATTGTCAGTGATATGTGGGGCATCCGTGTTCTATGAACACATTTTCAAGTGTATTTTAAATACATGCCCACTCAGTAGTAGGAGGCATAAACTGTTCTTTATATCAAATACATCATTTGAGACATTTTATGACGAAATAAACATTCATTAACCATTTCCCCACGTATTGATTGGCATTATTATACATTTTATATCACACGTAAATGATAACCGTGTTTCCTTAAAATTGTAACGGACATTACTACTTATTCTCTGTATTTATTTTTTGGTGTGCAATGATCATACTTTATAATCTGTCGAAAATACTATTTTTTTACACGACTCCTTTTATTTGTATAAATAATTCAAATTATATCATGCTTCATTTGCATATGCAAATATCCTGTTATTGGCAAAGCGTCGCATTTTTGGCTTGTAAAACATGTAAACCATAATAGCTACAGACCTGAAATTTGGTATGTAGCTTCCTTATGTGAGTAGATGCGCAATCTTTACTTTGATTCTACCCCCGGGTCATGGATTATCTCCCCTTTTTTTGTCTTAGAATTTTCCAATTTTGGCTTGTAAGTCGTAAAACTTTTCAACATTATAATAACTACATTTCGATTTTTTATTTGATCCTTGGGTCATGGATTATCTCCCCCTTTTCGACTTAGAATTTTCCAATTTTTGCTTGTAAATGGCAAAACTTTTAAACCGTCATAGCTACAGACCTGAAACTTGGTATGTACATGTAGCTTCCTTATGATGAGTAGATGCGCAAAGTTTATTTCAATTTTTTATTTGACCCACGGGTCGTGCATTATTTGCTGGTTGGACTTGGAATTTTGCCTTGTTTATTATCACAGCGATATGTGGGGCATCCATGTTCTATGAACACATTTTAATGCAACTTACATGGATAACCGGCTAGATATATTGATATGGTAAAATAATCATGTATGATTTCTTGTCACTATGGAAGGTTCTGGTAACTACATGCTTATCAAGATCCTTGTACATGTATCAACTAGTTGTGGGTATGTTACTTAAGAAAGTGATGCAGAATTTCTATGTCTACCTTTTTAGCTCACCTGAGCGAAGCTCATGTGAGCTATTGTTACCGCAATGTGTCCGTCCGTCGTCCGTGAACATTTTTAAATGTCTTCTCCTCGGTAACCATGGGCCTATAGTCACCAAACTTCATGGTCGTTAAAATGACGTCATTACGTAATCCAAGATGGCCCGCGTCTAAAAATAGCACAAATTCTTCAAAAATCTTCTTCTCAAGAACCCCCAACCAGATTTCGACAAAACTTGGTAGGAATGATCGATGTACAATGCTGTTTCAAAGGTGTTAAAATGGTGATCCCGGGGTCAAAAACGGGCGTGGCCCGTGGGGTCAAATTTTATTTTTTACTTTATATGCTCATGTCATATATCAAATTGAAGGTATCGATAAGGCGATTGCTATGGTGCAATATTTGTCGGAATCGGATGATTATGTCATCCATGATTGCCGCCAAAAGGTACATTTATTCAAGATTTTGAACGTCTTTTTCTCAGGAACCACATGGCCGATGCTGGCCAAACTTCATAGTAAGTTAAGATCCTTGGGTGAAGCATTTTCAGATTTGGTAAAATGAGTCATCGCTTAATCCAAGATGACCGCCATCTAAAAATATCACAATTTTTTAACACATGAACTCAATGTCACATTCTCCTCTGGTGTTCATGGAGTCAGGTGAGCGAATTAGGGCCATCATGGCCCTCTTGTTTATTCAACTTTGTATCTTTTCTGAATATTTATTCTGTTGATCATGCCATCTATGATCTCAACCGTCGCACCCACAGAATAACACTTACATAACCATTGTCATTTTATATTATTTTTTTCACCAGTACAAGATCGGGCCCGTTGAACCTACATAAAATGACAGTTGAACCTGCTTAAAATGACCTTAGATATTGTTTGGATGTTAAACACAAATAAATCGTATCAAATATGTCGTCTTATGCTACAAACATTGGCAGTGTTATGGCAATTATGAGTTAACAAGGTATAAACTTCTGCATGACTCACTTAGTGACATCAGGAATCCAAAATCCTGGACTATGATGAATGTTGTTATGTATGGTTTAAAGTTGTGATACATGTATGACTTGACTCCATCTGAAATCTTGTACAACAGCACATATTTCTGAATACATGAAATTTTGTACCACCACATATTTCTCAATAAAATTAATCGTCTGAATATAATTTTCATTGTACATGTATTATCTAATATTAACCATTAGACCGCTACACACAACAATTGTCGTCTTCTTTTGCTTTTATATCTTGCCGTATTTCTCAATAAAAACATGGTTTGACAGCACTTTAGAATCATTTCCAATGGAAATGATTCTTAAGTGCTGTCAAACCATGTTGTAACTTATTCTAAAGTGCTGTAAAAAAGCATGTTTTTTATGATAAGAATGGAAAATAGAAAATAGAAAATAAACAGCAGACGACAACAACTGAAGATAGCTGTGTAAGGATTGACCGTATTTTTTAAATTTGATATAGACATTGATGTCATTCACAAATGTTTCAATAAACTACTTCAGTATGGCTTATAACTTCAGTATGACTTATAACTACTATATACTTACTATGTATCACATTACTTTGTAACTACTATCTACTTACTATGTATCACATTACTTTGTAACTACTATCTACTTACTATGTATCACATTACTTTGTAACTACTATCTACTTACTAATGTTATCACATTACTTTGTAACTACTATCTACTTACTATGTATCACATTACTTTGTAACTACTATATTACTTACTATGTACACAATTACTTTTGTAACTACTATCTACTTACTATGTATCACATTACTTTGTAACTACTATACTTAACTTACTAGTTATCACATTACTTTGTAACTACTATCTACTTACTATGTATCACATTACTTTGTCCATCTATTTTTAGCTCGCCTGCACAAAGTGCAGAAGAGCTTATGGCATACCCCCGGCGTCATCGGCGTCCACAAACTTAACGTTGGGTAAATGTCTTATAACTTCTGTTTCCTTTCATGGAACACCTTTTTATGATCCCGCCACCGAATAGTGAGGGGGGCATATAGTGTTACCGGCGTCCGTACGAAACCTTAATGCTCGGGTAAATAATTTCTGTTTCCTTGCTCGTATCTGCTTGACGTTTCACACACGCATTGCTCCAATGGTCCTCTATCGCCCTGTGACAAATCCACATTCGTCCCGCCCCCGCTAAGCCCAGGATCAAGGTCACAGACTTGGTGCGTTCGAAACCTTAACGCTGGGTAAATGCCTTATAATTTCTGTTTCCTTGCTCAGATCTGCTTCACATTTCACACACGCATTGCTCCAATGGTCCTCTGCCACCTTGTGACATATCCACATTCGTGCCGCCCCCGCTAAGCCCAGGGTCAAGGTCACAGACTTGGTGCGTTCAAAACCTTAACACTGGGTAAATGCCTTATAATTTCTGTTTCCTTACTCGGATCTGCTTCACATTTCACACATGCATTGCTCCAATGGTCCTCTGCCACCCTGTGACAAATCCACACTCGTGCCGCCCCCGCTAAGCCCAGGGACAAGGTCACAGACTTGGTGCGTTCGAAACCTTAACCGGCCCCGTGCAGGCACCGGGGCAGGATCAACTGATCCTGAGAATAGTGCTGCAGTAGCCATTGCTTGTCGTAAAAGGCGACTAAACTGGCTTAACGATTGGGTTCATACTTTCCGGAACCCACTATACCAGATTTGGCCCTCATGTACATTTTTGGCTTTCTTGTATGTGAGAGTTGAGTCGGGCTATGCCCCATATATAAAAGTAAGATTAGCGCTAATCCTATTACTTTTAGGGGATGGGATAAATGATGCTGGTGTGGCGAGGGCCTGGCACCAGATCAGGTTGTTCTAATTTCAGGACTGAATATATATTTTGATTGTAAATATTGAGTTCTGAAGTTGGGATTTACCCCCCCCCCCTCGGACAGGTGGATACGGAACTCGACCCCGTTGACCCGTCTGCGTGTAGACTCTCTGAGGCTTGTACCTCTATGTCAGAAAAGCGGACGTTATACCCTATTCACTCACTCACTCACTTGACACACGGGTCGTGCATTATTTGCTGGTTGGACTTGGAATTTTGCCTTGTTTATTATCACAGCGATATGTGGGGCATCCATGTTCTATGAACACATTTTAATGCAACATACATGGATAACCGGCTAGATATATTGATATGGTAAAATAATCATGTATGATTTCTTGTCACTATGGAAGGTTCTGGTAACTACATGCTTATCAAGATCCTTGTACATGTATCAACTAGTTGTGGGTATGTTACTTAAGAAAGTGATGCAGAATTTCTATGTCTACCTTTTTAGCTCACCTGAGCGAAGCTCATGTGAGCTATTGTTACCGCAATGTGTCCGTCCGTCCGTCCGTCCGTCCGTACTTACGAGAGCTACATTGTGAGGTTGCTGTGTTGTGCTGAAACTCACCCACCGCCCAATTTAAGACACTTGGATAAGTGTTTTTCAAATATAATTAACTAATGGGTAGCTCATTTGCATATTATGCGATTCATTCCGTAAGAGAATCGTTAAGGAAGAAAATAACGGAATAAGTCGCTACATTGTGAGGTTAACCCCACAGTGTAAACATCAAAGGAAATAACCTCACAATGTATCTCTCGTAAGAACGTCCGTCCGTCCATCCGTCGTCCGTGAACATTTTTAAATGTCTTCTCCTCGGTAACCATGGGCCTATAGTCACCAAACTTCATGGTCGTTAAAATGACGTCATTACGTAATCCAAGATGGCCCGCGTCTAAAAATAGCACAAATTCTTCAAAAATCTTCTTCTCAAGAACCCCTAACCAGATTTCGACAAAACTTGGTAGGAATGATCGATGTACAATGCTCTTTCAAAGGTGTTAAAATGGTGATCCCGGGGTCAAAAATGGGCGTGGCCCGTGGGGTCAAATTTTATTTTTTACTTTATATGCTCATGTCATATATCAAATTGAAGGTATCGATAAGGCGATTGCTATGGTGCAATATTTGTCGGAATCGGATGATTATGTCATCCATGATTGCCTCCAAAAGGTACATTTATTCAAGATTTTGAACGTCTTTTTCTCAGGAACCACATGGCCGATGCTGGCCAAACTTCATAGTAAGTTAAGATCCTTGGGTGAAGCATTTTCAGATTTGGTAAAATGAGTCATCGCTTAATCCAAGATGACCGCCATCTAAAAATATCACAATTTTTTAACACATGAACTCAATGTCACATTCTCCTCTGGTGTTCATGGAGTCAGGTGAGCGAATTAGGGCCATCATGGCCCTCTTGTTTATTCAACTTTGTACCTTTTCTGAATATTTATTCTGTTGCTCATGCCATCTATGATCTCAACCGTCGCACCCACAGAATAACACTTACATAACCATTGTCATTTTATATTATTGTTTTCACCAGTACGAGATCGGGCCCGTTGAATCTACATAAAATGACCGTTGAACCTGCTTAAAATGACCTTAGATATTGTTTGGATGTTAAACACAAATAAATTGTATCTAATATGTCGTCTTATGCTACAAACATTGGCAGTGTTATGGCAATTATGAGTTAACAAGGTATAAACTTCTGCATGACTCACTTAGTGACATCAGGAATCCAAAATCCTGGACTATGATGAATGTTGTTATGTATGGTTTAAAGTTGTGATACATGTATGACTTGACTCCATCTGAAATCTTGTACAACAGCACATATTTCTGAATACAAGAAATTTTGTACCACCACATATTTCTGAATAAAATTAATCGTCTGAATATAATTTTCATTGTACATGTATTATCTAATATTAACCATTAGACCGCTACACACAACAATTGTCGTCTTCTTTTGCTTTTATATCTTGCCGTATTTCTCAATAAAAACATGGTTTGACAGCACTTTAGAATCATTTCCAATGGAAATGATTCTTAAGTGCTGTCAAACCATGTTGTAACTTATTCTAAAGTGCTGTAAAAAAGCATGTTTTTTATGATAAATGTAAGAAAATAGAAAATAGAAATAAACAGCAGACGACAACAACTGAAGATAGCTGTGTAAGGATTGACCGTATTTTTTAAATTTGATATAGACATTGATGTCATTCACAAATGTTTCAATAAACTACTTCAGTATGGCTTATAACTTCAGTATGACTTATAACTACTATCTACTTACTATGTATCACATTACTTTGTAACTACTATCTACTTACTATGTATCACATTACTTTGTAACTACTATCTACTTACTATGTATCACATTACTTTGGCCATCTATTTTTTGCTCGCCTGCACAAAGTGCAGAAGAGCTTAGTCATACCCCCGGCGTCATCGGCGTCCACAAACTTAACGTTGGGTAAATGTCTTATAACTTCTGTTTCCTTTCATGGAACACCTTTTTATGATCCCGCCACCGAATGGTGAGGGGGGCATATAGTGTTACCGGCGTCCGTACGAAACCTTAATGCTCGGGTAAATGATTTCTGTTTCCTTGCTCGGATCTACTTGACGTTTCACACACACATTGCTCCAATGGTCCTCTATCGCCCTGTGACAAATCCACATTCGTCCCGCCCCCGCTAAGCCCAGGATCAAGGTCACAGACTTGGTGCGTTCGAAACCTTAACGGGGTAAATGCTTTAATTTCTGTTTCCTTTGCTCAGATTTGCTTCATATTTTCACACGCATTGCTCCCCAAAATGGTCTCTGCCCCTGTGCAAATCACATTTTCGTGCCGCCCCTGCTAAACCAGGGTCAAGGTCACAGACTTGGTGCGTTCGAAACCTTAACGCTGGGTAAATGCCTTATAATTTCTGTTTCCTTGCTCAGATTTGCTTCACATTTCACACACGCATTGCTCCAATGGTCCTCTGCCACCTTGTGACAAATCCACATTCGTGCCGCCCCCGCTAAGCCCAGGGTCAAGGTCACATACTTGGTGCGTTCAAAACCTTAACACTGGGTAAATGCCTTATAAATTCTGTTTCCTTACTCGGATCTGCTTCACATTTCACACATGCATTGCTCCAATGGTCCTCTGCCACCCTGTGACAAATCCACATTCGTGCCGCCCCCGCTAAGCCCAGGGTCAAGGTCACAGACTTGGTGCGTTCGAAACCTTAACCGGCCCCGTGCAGGCACCGGGGCAGGATCAACTGATCCTGAGAATAGTGCTGCAGTAGACATTGCTTGTCGTAAAAGGCGACTAAACTGGCTTAACGATTGGGTTCATACTTTCCGGAACCCACTATACCGGATTTGGCCCTCATGTACATTTTTGGCTTTCTTGTATGTGAGAGTTGAGTCAGGCTATGCCCCATATATAAAAGTAAGATTAGAGCTAATCCTATTACTTTTAGGGATGGGATAAATGATGCTGGTGTGGCGAGGGCCTGGCACCAGATCAGGTTGTTCTAATTTCAGGACTGAATATATATTTTGATTGTAAATATTGAGTTCTGAAGTTGGGATTTACCCCCTTCGGACAGGTGGATACGGGACACGACCCCGTTGACCCGTCTGCGTGTAGACTCCCTGAGGCCTGTACCCCTATGTCAGAAAAGCGGACGTTAAACCCTATTCACTCACTCACTCACTCACTCACTCGAAACCTTAACGCTGGGTAAATGCCTTATAATTTCTGTTTCCATGCTCGGATCTGCTTCACATTTCACACACGCATTGCTCTAATGGTCCTCTGCCACCCTGTGACAAATCCACATTCAAATATGCCTTGTTTTCTTTGGCTGCCAGCGGGGGCATTCGTGTGCCGACAGGCCACATTTCTAGTTATTTCATACATGCATTCCTCAGATGACCCTCTATCATGCTGTAGCAAATCCATGACACACCACCCAGCCCTTACCCCAAGGTCAAGGTCACTAAACGTTGTACGACTAAAATGTTCGTAAGTGCAAAATTATGATAGTTTGTAAATTTCACATTAACATTGTTTTCTTGTAAATAATTATTGGATTTACATTTATTGAGCATAGGCTGCATATGCAGCCTATGCTCAATAAATGTAAATCCCCAAATTAAAATTTACAGACGATCTTGAATTTGCACTTACGAACATTTTAGTCGTAAGAAGTTTAGTGAAACGGGCCCCCCCCCCCCACCCCCGGTTTGGTGTTTTCGGCCAGTTTGGTGTTTTCGGCCACGAGATAAATAAAAAATACACACGTCCCCACCATGCTTCCATACAAACCTACAGTACTAGTTTGCTGTTTTCGGCCATATTGAAGGCTCTCTATATATACCGGGTATATGTATATATACATTGTATACTGTGATTGCTCTCTCTATACATGTGCTTTGAAGGCTCTGTTGTGTTTAAGTATAGTATATCTGTACAACAATAAATCATAAAACTGAACCTTGCAATGGTTGTTTATCATCATCCATACTTATATATATGTCCAACACATGCAGCCCGCATGTCCACGGTCAAGGTCAAAGAACCGGAAGGTTGATTAGCCTAACTAGACCGGGTAACTTTGTATACTTTTCTAATCTGTAGCGGATTTATCCAAACTCTATCTAGCTAAATGCACTTTGAGCAGTAATTATTTATTTATTTCTACTTAAATCGTCTTTTAATTGTTTTGATGGCTAATGTTATTTATGATTCATGTAGTGTTATTAATACATGATCACAGCTATTGTTTTGATTAAAACTAATTTATTCCATTAAATATAATAAATTACCCCTATCAGATTGCAATTACATGTACCTAGATTATAGATTGTGGTGAAATACCCTACAGATATGCTCACGAGAGACAAAAGGAATGGACCCGCATCACAATAGTGACCAGTGTAGACCCTAAACAAAGCACATTAGCAGTGACATCCGATACAGACAAATGTTTAGACGTTGTGTTCACAATCAATCAATCATGAAACAATCAGTCAATCAATCACCCAGCCAGTCAATCAATCAATAAACCAATCAATCAGGTGGGTGGTGGTCGGGTGAACGCGACGGCGTAAATTAACGATAGGGGTTCCTCCTTATAGGAATCACGATTTGCCTGGTTTGGCCCTCGGGTACGTTTTTATCTTGGGCTCTTTTGCTACCTGGGAGTTGAAATGTGTTATTGCCCATTATAAAAGTAGTAAGATTATTTCTGATCCTACTGCTTTTGGGACGGGGTCAAGTGATTCTTGTGTGGCGAGGACCTGGCGTCAGATCAGGATCATTTCAGGGCTGAATATATAATTATTTTATTGTAAATATTCAGTTCTGATTTTGGGCTCCCCCCCCCCCATTTGTACTTGTACTTGAACATGTACATGTACTTGTACACGTAATATATGGGATTTAGTACTAAAGCCATTGACCCGGCCTTAAATTACCTTAGCTGTTGATAGGCCGTTAAACCCCAACAAACAAGCAAACAAGTACAACAATTCATAGTGCTCTACAAAGCGTTTCTAGATAATATACAACGACTTCGTATATACTTCGTAAGTACGTAATCGAGCACCGTAACATGGTTCACCCGATAAGGGGAAAGGGTGTGCACTTGTGGCAGAAATCACCAAATTTTGCCCAGGTGACCTTTGTTATATCCACTTCAAGGTCTGATCGAGTACATCACAATTGTCACCGGGTAACAGCCAGATATTAGCCTAAATCCAAGATGGCCGCCATATTACAATATTTGTTTATATTACTGCTCACAATTTAAACATTTTAGCGATTCAAATTGTTATAGTCGGGTATTTGAAGATATGGAATACCTTGATACTATTTAGGAAAGATTTTGACCTTTTAATAAATCCAAGATGGTCGCCAAATGTAAGTCACATATTTGCTATCAGTTGATAGTGTTTAGTGGAGTAAGATGTAATATGCTGTTCATTGGATTTGACTAAATTTACGATGTAAATGGAATTGGAATTCATGATTCATCTGCAAAGATCCATGATGGCCGCCAAATAATCATATTGTCGTACAACTTTCCACATGTGTTCAAGTTCATTTGATCTCCTAAAGCTATTTAATAAGCCATATTCAGATTTCTCGATGCACACAGTCATGTGAATAATTTAACATTAACATAATTTGCATAAAGGCAACCATCATTCGAGTGAGTTTATTAAATAATTGAACATTAGCATCATGAATTCAAGATGGCCACCAAGTATTAATAATTATATTTTCACATCTTTTTTCTCAATTTATCGCCTTATGTTATTATGTTTGATTTGACAAACTGACTTGTTTCACAATGTCTTTGACATTCAACTTTGTCAATGTCCAGTAATACGCATATATACAAGACAACCTCAATGAACAAAGTACAAGAGGCTTCATGTGCAATCAGTCATATCTTGTAGCTTGGCTACAAACGCACATTGAACTTTTGATAAAGGCAGTGAATATATCGTGTATAGATTCAATTTGTTTGTCTGATGCATTGTGATGACATTTCGTAAGCTTTTCAAACTACCGGTAATCACAGTGGGTGGCAGGTTTACGCGATGGGTAATTTAACGATCGGGGTTCATCCTTACCGGAATCCCGACTGGAGACCTGGTTTGGCCCTCACATACGTCTTTGGCATTTTGAATGTGACTTGAATCTGGTTATACCCCTTATGTGAGTATTACGGTATTCGCAATCCTATTTTAGGGGAAGGGGCCAAGTGACTGGTGTGGTATGGACCTGGCACCAGGTCGGGTTATTCTAATTTCAGGGCTGAATATATCGTGTTCTCGATGTAAATATTCCGTTCTGATTTTGGTATTCCCCCCCCCCCCCCAATGCAGCAGGTTAAAATGGGATCAAACCCGTTTGCCCGGCCTTACATGACCTTAGCTATTGATAGGCCGTTAAACACTAATAAACAAAGAAAACCGGTAATCACCACATATATATTGAATGTCATAGTATGGATAATAATATGATATATGAGTCTTGTTGATAATGTATACAAACAACCCTTCGGGCCAAACACATGGTAAGCATCTCAATTTATATGTACACAATGGACACAAAATCGATTGACTGTGGACTTTAGTTATTATGTTTTCATTAATCATATTACAGTACTTAGTCAATATGCAATTACACAGTCAGAACATATAGTGCACTTGTTCGCTAACACTGATAATACCCTATGTGCATTGTCTAAGAAAAGAAACCAAACATACAATACAAGCAGCAAATGTAAAACATCAACATATTGCAATACATGTGGTGATGCCGGTGGACGGTGATATCATATCAATTAACATCACACTTGCAATGATCGATACACTGTAATTAGTTTCAGTAGCAACAACAGTTACCAGAGCATCATAGCCGACATTCACATTTAATCAACTGTTCCATAGCCTTAGCAGTGCATTATCACTTTGTTCATGTCACTGATTGAACAGTAACAGCATAGTGTACTTGGCTTCAAACTAACCCTAACCTCATCAATCATGTTTTAATTCCCGGCCCCACCCATGCTCCGCCACCACAATGACCAAGGTCAATGTCAAATAAGTTCTAGTTCAATAGCTTAATTCTGCTATAACATATTTTTACCGTAAGAGGGATTCATTTGAAACTTCTTTTACATGGTTGCCATCATCCATATTTCAATAGATGCACACTCATTCCTCTATTCTCCTATAACTTCTTTACCATATCAATATGGCTGTTTAAATGATGCCAATGCTAAAATATATATACATGTATCTCCTAATTATGAGATATTAAGTCCCTAATTAGGGAGATACTAAGTCCTAATTAGGGATATTTTATAAGTTTCCCCTTAATAATTAGGAGATACTAAGTCCTAATTAGGATATACTAAGTCCTAATTAGGAAATATTAACTCATAATTAGGACTTACTATCTCCTAATTAATATCTCCTAATTAGGAGTTAGTATCTCATAATTAGGAGATACAAAATGTTTTAGTAACGGCACCAGGCTCCGCGGCCCGTTGGATTACAACCAGATTAACGGGATTAAATATAACGACGGATAATGAGAACGAACGAATTCAAACCATGGATGTGACATATGAGACACGCCATGTGATTTTGTCCCTTTGGACATCTGCGTAATTTCATGCAATACGTTTACAAAATTTACAATAATTTCCGTAACTGGTGTCAAAGTAGACAAAATGTTCAGAGTACATGCGGAAAGTTTTTAACTTTCTTTATGAATAATATCTTACATTTTGTAAACATATTTAATGAAATTACGCAGATGTCCGAAGGTACAAACTCGCATGGCGTGTCTCATATAGACTTTATTCCTTTTGTTAGCGCGCCTTTAATCGGTCCGTCTTCAAACAATTGAAAACTTAACATTGAGGGAAATGTATTATAGTTTCTGTTTCCATTCACTAAACGTTTGGATATTTCACACATGCCTTTCTCTAACGATTCTCTATCAGGATGCGACAAATCCACGACCGTCATACCCCCGCTACCCCAAGGTCAATGTCACAATCTTAGTGCATTCATAAATTTAACGTTCAATGATGGAAATTTGTTGTAATTTCTGTTTCCATTCACACTTCTTGATAATTCACACATGCCTTTCTCTCGATATTACGCAACCCCGCATTGGCGTTAGAATTCTTGTTTACTAATTCGTTGCCACGAAATAACAATCGTTTCCACGAACAATTCGTTCCCTCAATTTAACAATTAGTTTCCCACGAATTAACAATTCGTTGCCACGAATTAACAATTCGTTCCCTCAATTTAACAATTCGTTCCCACAAAATAACAATTGTTAATTCGAGGGAACGAATTGTTATTTCGTGAGAATCCGTGGAAACGAATTGTTTTATCGACGGAACGAATTGTTAAATTTAGGGAACGAATTGTTATTTCGTGGCAACGAATTAATAAAAGAAATCCATGTCCCCTGCGGGGCTCCGTACGATATTCCCTATCACGCTGTGACAAATCCACGACCGCCATACCCCCGCTAACCCCAATGTCAAGGTCACAATCGTAGATGCTATCTCCGTTTCTATTAGCATAATAAGTGAAATAATCACCAGGGGGCGTTTCACTAAACTTCGTACGACTAAAATGTTCGTAATTGCAAATTTAGGATCGTCTGGACATTTCAATTGATGGATTTACATGTATCGAACATATGCAGCCTATGCGCAATGCATGTAAATCCAATAATTATTTACATGACATTTTAGTCGTACGAAGTTTAGTGAAACGGCCCTCTGGGCCCCGTTTCACTAATCTTCGTACGACTAAAATGTTCGTAAGTGCAACTTTATAATCGTCTGGAAATCTCAATTTATGGATTTACAAGAAAACTTGTTAATATGATTTTGCACTTACGAACAATTTAGTTGTACGAAGTTTAGTGAAACGGCCCCCAGCTGCCTACCATAGGTATCACTCAGGCCGGTACTGCGGTTGCTATCATACTCATTGATGGTCCATTGAGATGGACTCCAAATAACATTGTGCTTCTAAATGAATGCTGTGCACTAATGTTGGTATGGTACATGTATCTGATGTCTCTGACGCCACTCCAGTTCTTGCCTTTATGGGTTGAGTACTGTACTTGCCCTCGGATACACCCATCATTTATTGATCACAGGCAGGTTTCCACCCAGACTGAAGATGGACTAAGCCCACTTCTTACATTTTGATATACACATGTATGGCTTTGCCATTGCTACATCTGAAAAATATGAGGAAGATTGTAATGACAGAATAGATATATATTATTTTAGTTCATTCCCTCCTATGTGATTGAAACATTATTTTTGCCTAAAACATTTACTAATTGATAAAGTATTAACAATGTTTAACAAAGCTTAGATGTTGTGCATCCAAATGATATTAGGCCTATATACTATATACTATGACAAATGAGTGTATGTATGGTCCCTGCTATAAATAAACTATTATAATATATTACGAGGACAAGGACAAACGCTCGACCAACCATCAGCTGTGGTGAATCATCTGTACACATGTGTAAATTCTATCACTGACCTGGAACAATACATTTGCTAAATATGGTAGTGTGTACTACATTTTACTATTATAGTGGACTTGTGAACCAATCAGCAGCAAGAATACACCCCACGTGTCGGCTCTGGGTCATTGAATGTCAAACCACACTAGTGACCTCGATTTGGTCGAAATAGACCTACTGCGTATTTATTTTGAGTGTGAAATTTCGCGCTTTCCAATTTTGCGCTTCCCAATTTCTTTCTTTGCACAGCTCACACTGTGGGTCATGCACTAACTATAAATCTTATTTGATAAATAAAGGTTACTTTATTATGCATCTCTAAACTGTAAGCTGTATTTGGTAGACACATGCTATTTATAGTAAATAGATATCTACATGCTGGTTCACTTGCCACTTTTTTCACCTATATGTATGTGACAAAGCTTTCTCGGGGCGGGTATGGTGTACCACGAGGTCATGGGGGCCGTGATTATTATACCATGAATTCTATTAAATGGAGCTGATGCTTGGAATGTGTTCATTTAAAAGAAAGAAAAAACATTCACGTGCATTCGTGGCCTGTGCTGATCCAGCGCTGACTAACATCTGTGCAGCCCGGACTGTATCACCACTGATCACGTGCACGACAGGTGTTTTGGGTCGGATTATTATTATTATAATAATAGTAATAACCCGTATTCACATATGTCAGGCTGAGTAAATTGATAATTGTTTGAAAATTTCTCATTGATTATCAAGTTATTAATGTTAATTCATTTTAGTAGTCTGTGGACCCCATCTCGTCGTGGCGCATCGCCTGCCTACATGAGCTTTATAGACGTCACCATGCTTAGTACTTATCATACATGCCTTGTTTGTTTCTCATTCCACCTGCGTGTGCACTGAAACTCTATTGCGAAAATAAACGATTTATTCTGTTGTGTTCTGTTCAGGAAAGAAACCATGACGTGTCACTCAGGAAAGAAACATTAATTAAGTGTTTACCAGTATAGTTTTTGCCTCTCATACCACATTAACCGACTTTGATAAAACATTGTTTAACCCTTTCACCCCTAAGTAACTGGACTGGATTTTGATATGTGAATTTTGCAACCAATCCAACCGTCAGAAAATGAAGTTAAGACGACAGGTTCTTGAAGAAAGGTTCACTCTCGTGAACGTCATCTCTCGGTGTTTTATGGGTTATTTCGGTATCTGGTGGTTTGGGTGCATTGTTACAACATACAATGTACGTCACTCTCGGTGTTTTATGGGTTATTTCGGTATCTCTGGTGGTTTGGGTGCATTGTACAACATACAATGACGTCACTCTCGGTGTTTTATGGGTTATTTCGGTATCTCTGGTGGTTTGGGTGCATTGTTACAACATACAATGTACGTCACTCTCGGTGTTTTATGGGTTATTTCGGTATGTCTGGTGGTTTGGGTGCATTGTTACAACATACAATGTACGTCACCTCCCGCGAGTTACACGTATACGTATGAATTTACAAGTGAGATACAGAGACGATACCCGCGTACGTTTTGTTAACCGATAACAATAAAACCCGTTCCAAATTGTTTATTTAAATTTAAAGAAATAAATGGACTGAACCCGCCACCAATGCAAGTCAAACATTTATATATCGTCTGAAAAAAAAGTCAAATATTCTCTCATAGATTATCGATCTTTGAAAGCGGAAAAAAGCTACACATCCTATTTACATCGCGATGCTCATTGTTTGACATCAAATAATAGCGCGACGGGTGGCTGTCGTAGTGGATTTTGACACATCGCGGGAAATGGTTGTCCAATCAAATGGCGCGCCACGCTTGTATCTCCGGTTTCATGGCTCGTTTGAAATTGCGCAATAGTATGGCTTTTAATGTCTGAAATGTAGGAACAGATCACATAGTATATTGGAATCAATAACTTGATATATGTCTCCTGAATCGATATAATATGGAGTTTGTGGTTAAAAACTGATGACATAATCGGTCTGAAAGCAACGCATGTTAGAAATTGTATTTGCCAAATATTGAAAAAGCTTTCTTTCCTTTGGGTATTTTGACAGTAAGAAATGTGTACATAATTGACGATTTCTATCGTGTGTAACGGTTGAGCATTAGTAGTTGCACAAAACTATGTAAATTACACAAAACCAACGAAATCCACCCAAATCTACCCAAAATCCAACCAAATACCCATATATGACACCAACATACTGACCATCTGTTCAAATACCTGTGGTTAAGACTAGTCCATTTATAAAAATGGGATGTGAAAATATGAAAATATAAAAAAATACTTGCACTATAGTGCAGATGTTAATGAGACGGCTGATCTGGAAATACACGGTTTGCAAACCCCGCTTTAGCTGGTTGTCGAGTTCAAAGGGTTATTAAACTAAGCCACTACCAGCATGACCAGGCATGCTTCGTTGTCTCCTGGCGACTCTGGTCTTTTGTTAAAGGTTCATATAGATAATTAAGTATTTTAGTTTGCATTTATTTTAGCCATCGTAGTGCATGAGACAGTTCACGCCAAAACAGTAATACTGGTGTATTGGATGTTTGACCAGTGTGGCTGCTGATCAGCTCGTATACATGCACACAACTTGGGGGCCGTTTCACTAAACTTCATACGACTGAAATATTCGCAAGTGAAACATTATGATAGTCTGTAAATTTCACATTAACTATGTTTTCTTGTGAACCATCATTGGATTTACATTTATTGAGCATAGGCTGCATATGCAGCCTATGCTCAATACATGTAAATCCATCAATTGAAATTTCCAGGCGATCCTTAATTTGCTCTTACGAACATTTTAATCGTACGAAGATTAGTGAAACGGGCCCCTGATGTTGCACAACAGAACAGCGAACATTGCATACACAGACCAGACACAGGTGGGAGACTCGGACCTGTGACATAAAATAATTCCATTACCCCACCCATACTTGTTGCCGTAATGTGGGTGGGGTAATGGACATTTATTCAATGGAAATTCGTTTTATCAGGTAGCCTGCCTTGTAATGACCGAATACGTACTGACTGATAACATATTGCTGTAACAGGCATTAGCCTGATACAAACATCCGTGTTACAACGAAGTGAAAACTGACGTTCCATTGGTCGGATGGCGCCACATGACGTTAAGTGTAATGACGCAACTTAAATAAGTGCGTTCTGTCCATGGATAACGACGTCATCTGCGGTCGTTTTCCAGCATAAAACGTTACCTGATAAATAGAATAACAGGCTAGTGTATTTTGATACCAAGTTTATCGGGCTCGGCTCGGAAACGGTAGGAATTCCTCGGCAAGCCCACAAAATTACCTACGCGTTTTTCCAGCCTTGCCTGATAAACTTGATATGAAAAGACACCAACCTGGTATTCTCTATTTATGTCTTTCACCTGGATGAATTTTGCTCGAATGCGGCGATACCGGCAACAAGCACATATTTTTATGCCACCGGGTTTCGAAGAAACGGGTGGCATATAGTGTTTGGACCGTCCGTCTGTCCGTCCGTCCGTCTGTCCGTCACACTTTTCGGTTAACCACTTTGTCACAGTTTGTCAAGGTTTGCTACAGGTGGCATCCGCGTTCGACAGACGCATTTCTTGTTCTCCATTGTTATACGACCGTTTTAAAAAAAACGTTTTAAAAAAAAAAATCGGTACGTTATTTTATGTTTACCGCGGTGCGGGCGGGCGGCGGACAGAAAATCTGCATAGTTTGTGTACACAACTCCTCTGAACCCGTTCATTCAATAGATCTGAAACTATACACACGTTTTCTACACATATTGAAATGTGCGCATTGGTTTTATGCCAAAAAAATATTTATAGCAAATCACCTTTTTAACTTAGCCATTTTGTCTACATTTGTGTATACAATTCTATATAGGGTACAGAGTTTGTGTACACAACTCCTCTGAAACTGTCAATGGATATGAAACTATACACACGTGTTCTTGACTCATTGAAGTTGTGCATCTTGATGTCTTTATGCTTCTGATGTATCATTTGACGTGTTTAATATTAATATTATGATTGTTCAAGTATTGATGAGCCGCGCGTATACAATAAAATACATGTACAAAATAGAAGAAGGTTGATTTAACATTGGATAGTGTAAACAAGTAACAGTAAGTTCCATAGCTATTTGCCGACATCGTGTTTTATAAAATGTGTTACTTCTGCGTGTTTCATCAGTTACTGTACAACTATTATTATGCCCCCGCCTCCGAAATGGTGAGGGGCGCCCGGGTTATAGAGTGTTACCGGCGTCCGTATGTCCCGTCCGTACGTCCCCAGATTTCCTAGTTTATTTGACAACGATTACAAATAA